>WBZZ01003152.1:67500-87500 GCA_019918135.1 Paulinella micropora | reverse complement strand
ATGTATGTATGTATGTATGTATGTATATGAGACTTGACTTGTATGTATGTATTATGTACATATGTATGTATGTATGATATGTATGACATATGTACATATGCATGTATGTACATATGTACATATGTATGTATGTATGTATGTATGTATGTATGTATGTATGTAAAAACATATATATGTATATATGTATTCTCATACTTGGATGCATGGTGATGTAGATGGATTTACATGAGTTACATGCGTATACATTTTGATTCTCATGTCACTGTGTTCACTTATCATCTTTGTTTTCTTTTGTGATTTTTGACGCAGGGACGGAGAGACGGAGAGAGCGCACGTTTCGCAGACACAGAAACGGTCCGCCGCAGAAACTGGATATAGCGGTTGGACCAAAAAAATACCACGAAAAAAAGCCCAAAAGCTCAAGTCAGGTTCATCCGTACACAACGTGAAATTGTAGCGAGCCGCGCTGGAAAAAGACCATCCCGAAAAGCGTGGCTGGAAAAAAAGGTGTCGGAGAATTTTGGTGGACCCGGGAGTCGACAACAAATCCATTCTCCCACCGTGAACAGGGACAACAAGCCCGAATAAGTGCAAAAACCAAAAGGAGACCAAGCAACTCAAGCCACCATTACCGTCGCAAGGATGACTCACGCAAGTCAAGGGAACAGTTGCCATCTATGCCATTCCAGTTTCAGCAAAACGCAACTCTTTTTCTGTTCCTCTGTTAAAGACACCGGGAGGCTATGCCGGAAAAAGTTTTGTTTCCAATGCCTCTCACGAAAGCACCCCGAGCTCTTCAACGCCGATCAGCAAATCTCGAACACTTGGGTGTGCCCGTCATGTTTGAATCGCTGCGAGTGCTCCACTTGCCGCAGCTGCAAACATGGCGCCAAGAGGAAGCAGTGCCACATGAGCGGTTGCCAGCATTCCGTGGTGCGTTCGGTGGCACATTCTCGAGACATTTCTCAAGTTCCTGTCCAAACCAACGAACAGAAAGTGGAGCAACCGAAAGGAGCCGCGTGTGAAGGCTGTGGGTTTTTCAACGCGACGCCATCCAAGTTTTGTCCTGAGTGCGGTCACAAACAACTCGGATCCCTCGAAGAACTTGCCTGTGAAGCCATCACAATGATGAAACACTCCCCGAGTACTTCCCCGACCAATTCAAAATGCCAGGGTGGGTTTTCGCGCCCTGTCAACAGTCTGGGCGGCCAACCGTCCCTCAAACGTCAGCGCGTCCGTGCCCCAGCGCTTCAAGCTCCAAAGCCCGCGATGGAACAAAGGAACCCTCGAACCCCAGACTTGAGTCCAAGCATGACCAGTCGTCGTGCCGTCTCTATTCAACCAGGAGCCCTTTTCTCTGGGCTGGACACTCAACAACCTTCGTACACTGACTCTTATCACGCGCGGCCGTATGGCCAGCAGGACTATGCGCACAGAGGGTACCCTTCCGACCACTTGAGGATCGTGCGTCCCCAACCCATGAGGTTAGCTCCAGGCCACGGTATAGTCTTCAAGGCTGTACCCAGCTAAGGTTTCACTCCCTGTTCGTGAAGCTTTGGTCTAGTGACTTGAGAGATTGAAATTATCATTTTTTCCCTCCAACTTGCGACCTTAGCTGCAGCCGCCCACACCTTGAGGCAATGTCGTCGCAAAGTTTTCATTTTTTACCCTTTTTAATTTAATCTTACTACGTTTCCCACTTAACCCTTCGAGTGGCAAGTCGTTCATCTTAACAGTAAGTATTGCGTAATGTCAAGTAAAAGTAAGTATTGCGTACAATCAGCAAACAGCGGAAGAAGAAAGGCTTCCTTTCTCACTTCCCTTTGAAAGTTCAACTTCTCTGACGTCCGTGGAAATAAAATGGGAATCGTCGCAGAATCAGCTAACTAACAAAAAACATTCATATGATTCCCTTTTCACAAGGTGTTAGGCAAAATAGCGAGAGACCGTCCGAGGCCACGTTTACCGTTTCAGGTGATGCGAAGAAGTTTACTAATTTTTGAAATTCGGTTAATATTTCAATAATAATCATTCCATTGTAACTCTCGTGGCTTTATCACGCTTCCCTCTCACCCTAAATGTACGAAACTGTCGTATTCGTTAGTGCTTGATCCAATGAAGTTTTTTTCCACTAAACCACTTTTAAAAATTACCGTTAAACTCGGAACGCTTTACGCTCTCTTAGCAGTGATTGTGAAGACGAAGAGCTTGCCACTTATAGAGCTCAGTGGGAAGACGAGATGGAGTGGAAGAGTTATTATTTATAATAATTAAGAGGTGAAGCGCCGACGGTAAAAAGAAAAAAAACATTTGCTTTTCGTAGAGGTATCGGAATCAATATCGTACCAGACGAAATTATCAATATTGTGTTAAACTTTCTGCGAGTTTATACTTCAAGTTTTAATTCAAGTTTACACTTCTATTTTTAGTTCCGTTACTTCATTTTTCCGTTTATTTATTGCTGTTGACATTCAAGACAACAAAAAAAATTAATTTTTCTGTTTTGGTTGGAATTTCAGTTTTGGTTGGAATTTTGATTTTGGGTGAAAATTTGAATTTTTCAGATTAACTGCTATATTCGTCCGCAAAATATCGTAAATTTTCGCGAAATGTTACAGTTAAATTTGAAAATTTGAATTTTTGTCACAAAAATGAAAAACTCACAAAAATGAAAATCTTACACAAAAACTCAAAACTAATTTTTTGTGTTGTCTTGAATGTCAACATCAATATTAATATCAACTGTGAGGCATAACTTGTGAACGGTATATCATCCGAGCCTGAGTTGTTACGTTTTCAACCGTGAATGCAGTTAACAGATCAATTTATTTCCCTTTCAAACTACTGACATGTTAATTTTTTTACTTTTTAGGACTCTGAAATGTTTGAACTATTCAAAGTTGTCTTTTTTCCCCATCATGATCTACACTTTGTTTCTCTAGACCGCTTTTTCCTGTCACAGTCATATGAAATAATAATGATAGGTAAAATAGACCTCTACGCCAGGTAAAGTGGCAGTCTTTCACCCTTTTTCAAATAGTTTTTTGTCTGTTATGTTCAAAGGATATTATTCAAGTTAATGCAAGCCGGGATATTTATCCACTGAGTCTAATTCCAAGCACTCTGAAAATAACCTAATCTTCAACCTCTACAAAAGAGAGGAAACCAGTATGGTGGGAAAATGTAGGAGCCTCGGACTGTCAGAGCCAAGCCGCAGCAAAAAGGAAACAGTGAGCAATTTCAAGGGCCCAATGTCAGCCTTAACGGTAATATTATCCAGCGTAAAAAGTAGTATAGGTTGCCAAACGCACGAGCACCTACTGACCTACGCCTATTGCTTGGTCTAGTTGAGGGCGTAGCCACAGGATTGCTATCTGTCCCGGCAGTCTCATCACCACCACCGGGGTCGGCCTCAGCACTAGGGTCGGGACCTATGAGAGACTGTAACAATTTCGGAGCTTGAACCCCGTCCCTGTCCCTAGCCGGTGACTCTTCACCTTCACGCCCGACTTCACAGTCTGATTAAGAGGAAGGATCAGCATCCGACTGCAACTCTGGGGCTTCGTCTTCAACGTCCGCCAAGCCATCAGGTTGATAGTCCTCCGGTCCGGGCTTCACCTTTACTCCTTGTACCTTCTCCCTTTTTGCTTTGAGTAAAGATTTCAGGTTTTGGCTCATGATACCACTACCAGCCTCAGCCGGCTCGGTCTTTGAACCAATCTCACCCTTCGGGGCAGGTACCGCTGACGGCCCGCTCACCCCTCTAGGTTTACCTTCACTCTCCCTACGGGGGGCAGGTACCACCGGACGGGGCGGAGTACCCCTCGGCTCTTGCTCACGTACCGGCACCGACGCTACTTGTGGAGACACAACTCCAGTAAGTGTAACAGTTGACATAGTGCCGGTTGTTAACTTGAATATCGTTTAGCGCTGAGGTACTTTGATCAAAGTTTTACAGAGGAATAATGAAATTTAATCAATGGTTAAAAACTAGTAACGATTTAAATACCACAAACTTTTAGGGGAAAAGAACAGGTTACACCTGGGTAGTGTGTGGGCTAGATGAAACCGTAGTTTCCGGCCCTCAATTGACCAAGGAAGTGTATAGCGTGGTGCTCAACAAGAAAGGAGAGGGTACATCACCAAGGCCCGGATACCGGATATTTCTCCAGAACTTAAGGCCGGTGTCCTGTACCTCGACGCCAAGGATAAGGTGTGGCGGTTTGTGACCTCAACTGACCGAGAGCTGGCTGTCGCTAAGGCTGAGGCTAGAGCTTTCTTTGGGAAAGAGATGGCTAAGGTCACTGAGTTGACTAGCGAACAACTGCATCAGAAGTTTGGGGGGCCGGGAAGCCACATGCAGCGCCTCATCAGTGAGGCTTACAGGATCAAGATAGTGGGTAGAAAGACCCATGATCATGAGCAAGCCGTAAAGGAGTGTAAGGAGTGCCCAGCCGCAAAAGGAGGAAAGGTAAACCATCCGGCTAGCAACCAACTGACACAGGTAGAAAAGTTCGAAGGAGCAGTGTCGTTTGACAAGTCCGGGTGCTTACGTAAGCCCCTCTATGGCGGTTTTTGGTACGGCATGGTGGGGATCGAGGCTAACACCGGGTATGCATTTGGCCTCCTGCTGAAGGATGACACAGCTGCACCGCAAGTACGGTTCATGCGAGGGTGCATGAACTTCCTCGAGACTCAAAGCGGCAAGAAGGTGAAAGAAGTTAGGGTAGACGGTGAGCATACTTCCGCTGACTTCAAGGAGCTGGTGTGGGACACGGAGGTTAGGAAGAGGGTCAAAACCCTAAACGACACAATAAGAACGCTTATTCCGAAGTGTCCCAGGGGGACTTTTGGCGCAAAGCGCGCCATAACATGGTCAAGGCGCAGCTACCCTACGAGCTCTTGGGATATGCGTGGTACCACGCTATCCTCTTGCACAATCTTTCGCCAAAGCGATCCGGTAGGGACGTCCGGATGGTTGAGCTTATGCCCAGAGAGAGGAAGGTGAACTGGGTAGCCTACCTTCATCCATTTGGGTGCCTTTGCCATATGGTCATCGAGGGCAAGTTAGGGCATGACGAAAGCCGAACACATATGGCCGCCTGGTCAGGATTGAGTTTGGAACACTCGGCCCACTTGATCCTATGCGAAGGAAGGGTGTTCGCGTGGCGCAACGTCAAGAACTTTGACGATAACCAACCCGCCTGGCCTTTGCTTCAACCCACCTGGGAGAAGAAGGGTCTGAACTTAGAACAGCTCAAGGGCGACCACTTGGTGGAAGACGCCGACCTGGATCAGTTGTTTCTCCCGGAGCCCCGGGTGGGGGTGACCGAGCCCGGCGACGGTAAGAAACCTCCGGGTCAGGGGGAGCTTTATAGTTCCGATTCCGATGGCGAAGTTGAGGAGGTGACTCCAGAACAGGAATCCGCGGAAGCCTTGGAAGAGGCTCAAGCCCCAGTACCCGATGATTCAGAACCGGAAAAGATAGGGGAGCTGAAGGGAAGGTGGGTTGAGACTCTAGCTACTCAGTGGGGCTGGGCTTGGGCCAAGAAGACCTATGGGGTCGGTTTCCGGGACAAGGTCAGACGGGGACAGGTGCAAGACGTGAGCGAACCCATATGGGTTAAGAAGCAAAAGAAGCATGGACCGGCCCATTTGGGTAAAGTTTGAGGATGACGACGCCCCAGACCGTATGTTGGACACGGAGATCGTCAAGTATCTTGCATCCGGTCCGGAGGCCGCCCATGCCGCCACGTTTACTAGACCGGTGAGTGAGACGCAAGCCGACGAGCTAGGGTACTGGGATGACGCCCGGCCAGAGGAGCTGTCTACACTCTGGGAGAAAGGTTGCTTCCGTAGAGTTCGGGCCGACTTAGTCGACAAGAAAGACATCTGTGAGGGGCGGTTCGTTGATGCTACCAAGCAGGCAGGGGGTCAGATCCTGAAGTTCAAAAGCCGGTGGACGGCTAAGGGGTTTTCCATGATCCAAGGATTGCACTTAGGGAAACATGACTTCCCTACTCCGTGTGCTCTTACCATTCTAATGCTTTTCGCCCTGACGGTGTTTTTGGCTTGGTCCTGTCGAAGCGAGACGTTGGGACCGCTTACACTGAAGCGTCTGCCGCTGAGCAGGGTTATCGCCCCACTTATATCGTACCGCCTTTTAGTTTAGAAGAACCGGGTTATGTGTGGGAAATGCTCAAAGCCCTCTACGGTAGACAGGACGCGGGTCGCAAGTGGTGGCGGTACAAGCTAGTGCCTTTCTTAGAAGGCTTGGGATTTAAGGCCCATGTTGCCTCCGGCGTCCGGTTGCCAGTCGAAGAGAACGCCACACCCCTGTTCTTAACAAACAGGAAGTATCGCAAAAGCTGCTCCGCCGCTCGATAGTCGAACTTCTCCTTGTCGGATTGGTACTCAGCCAGGTAACTCAGCGGAAGCACAGACTCCGGGCAACTAGCTTTCAAGTAGATGTAGCTTCCGACAATCTCCTGCGGAGAGTACTCCACCAAAGCCTGCACCATCTTCGACCCCTCTGGCAACCATGGCGTTCTCGCTGGCATCCACGGTCTCCCATCGTTCCGCTTAAACCTCGCCATCAACGTTTCCGTGTGCGTACGCTGAAAGATGGTTATGGTGTACACACCACCCTTCCTGTTGGCCTCGAGCTCAAGAGAGAGAAACTCCTTAACCGGCCCCAAGTCCTTAACGTTCCCCCACTCCTCATTGAGCTTCTTCACATACAACTCCCGACTGGCCTTCGACGCTGCAGCATGTATATTATCATCTACATGATACGTTAACACCTCAGTTTTGTTGGTCTCTGGATCAATCCTCCCAAACATGACCGGCTCCAAAATGCTCTGCTCGAAGCCCATTTTCTTCTGAGTTGGAACAACCCTGTCGTTCCAATAGATATGCCCAGAGGGCTTCAAACCATTAACCCCCCCAAGAGCCTCCCACACCACATTAGGTGGTGTGTATCCAGCCGGAGGTTGCAGCCACACTGGCACACGCAGCTTCACCTGCGGAAACGCACTCTCCTAATCTATGCCAAATATGTCCAGGTCTTGCAATACAGCCAGGGCACACGTAGACCAGACAAGCTCAACTCTGCACGTCGGTAAATCTACTCTATCGTACTGCCAAGCCGGCTGACGGAACCCAATCCATGCAATCCTCGATTTCGTGTCGACAATCGGTCCGTCTACCGTCTCCCTCTTCTCAAAGTCCACGAACCTTGTCGGAACCAAAGGTTGACCCGGAGGCTTCTCGGAGACATGACGTTCCACGATAGCACCCAGCTTCAGGTGCTTATCAATGTCTTTGAACCTCGACTCGTTGAACTTCCCCGAGGCAGTAGCCACACGATGACGAACTGGCACAGTTACAAGGTACGCTCCAGAGCAAAAGTTGACCGGTTTAGTTGCCCGTCTGCTCCTCACACCATCGACTATGTTCGACACATCCATGGTGTTGCCTGTCCAAGCAACTGGAACCCCCCTCGCGTCTCTCTTTTGCTCACCACGTCCCTGACCCTGCAGACCCGTCGAGCGAGACAAAGGTGCACTAGCAGCCGCCCCCCTTACGTTCCCAGTAGGAGCACCAACTCCCACCCTCGCCACACGACCACCACTCGACTCCTCGTCTCCAACGACGACCAGCTTTATGACACCACTTTCGTCAGTTGGTAGACAATCACGTGCAGAAACCTTTTGCGGATCGTCCGCCACGTCTTCCACTTCGCCGTCCACTTCCCAGGCGTCATTTTTACCTTCACCAGTGACCACGTCAAGTAATTTGTCAAGCACCCGTTGCTCACTTGGCGTGAAAATGCACCGGGTTTTTCGCCATTTTCGTCCTCTTTTCTCGAACGGTGATGGCTGTCTGGAAGTGGTGATGCAACGACGAAGCCATCTTTCCTCGTGGGTAGAGAGTAGGCCAACCATGCACAGTAGGATCTCGGACGACCATGTCTGCCGTCGTAACCACCTTGCCCTCGTAGTAGCTCCATACCTTGTAGACCGACTCTTCCGTGCTCACCCCCATGAAGACTCCTGGCACTCCCTTCTCTTGCCCTTTCTTGCCACCCTTGTAGTACACACAGAGGCACCCAAACGGTTTCAGAATAGAGAATGGTGGAGCTGGCCTCTTGTAAAACATTTCGTGCCTCGTCGTCTTTGCCCCTGCTCTTGCTTGCATATTGATGAGAAAGATAGCATAGTCGACAGCCAGAGGCAAGAAGTAGACAGGCACACTCCTCGCATTGAGCAACGTAGCTGCCAGTGAGAAAACAATGTGAATACCCGCCTGTGCATACGCATCTTTGTTGGGGTCCGCACGGACGGGTAACCGACGTTCAATCCCTCGCGCTTCATCTTCACCGCCTTCGAAATCCATTCCTTGTCCGTACGGAACTGTTTGATGTCATTCCCCGTTTGGGTCTTTGACCACACCCTTACGTCTGCCAGCTGTCTGGCAGCAATGTCAGACTCCCTTGTTGGGTTCCAACACCCCTTCAGGTAGCCAGATACGTTCTCGACAAACAGCAAACAGTACGGTGTGTTTCCATACAACGGAAACGGTATGCGACCAGTGCCGTCTGCACTCCAATCTTCCCCAGTCTTTGCACACAGCGTTAGCGACGCCCCCTCGAACGAAGAATGCTTAGTAATTTTAGTAGCAGAGCAGGCTGAGCAATCACATCGTAGAGTAGACACCTTTCCCTTGGCAGTCAGCCCGTTCTGCTGCAAAAATTGACGATCCATCGTCTCCCCGAAGTGAAACACCCCATTCAGCTCCCTCATGTCAACCGTAGTCGTCGGCCTCATGCTCGTAGACCAGAATGCGGTGTTGGATTGAGGAAAAGGCGAGCATTCCTTCTTCTCCTTCCTCCATCCAGGTGGGTTCGCCGTGTTAAATCGGTATTGGCAAGTATCAGCATCGAAACTCCCCGTCAAAATCTTTTCGCATGGCTCCACCACAATCCTTTTCTTCGTTGCGAAGAATTCGTCATCTTGCATGACGACCCATTTCCACCTCTTGATGCTCCCCTTCACCACTCACCCCCGTAAACGATGTGCTTCCCACCGCCACAGTCTTGATGAGTCCGCAGATCCCCCTTACCGCCATTCCTCCCTCGTCCTCAACCTTGCTTAGCGCGTCTTCCACTGGAACCATGTGCTGTGATGACCCACAGTTCAAGTAGACTTCATACAGGTCCTGCTCACCAACGACATCCTCTCCAAATGCCATATGAGCTGTAGGCCCCATGTCCTCCTCATTAGCCGTAGATGAGTCTCCCCCATTGCCAGGTAGCCCCTCTCCGTTATCCACTTGCATCGTCTGCGACATATCAACACCTTCTGCATCAGTCTGACCAGGCGGCGTGTTAGGTGGCTTCTTCTCTTCCACCACCTTATCCTCTCTGCCATCATCCCGGGGCACAGGGTCCTCCCCCAGCGATCATTCTAAGGTGATTATTGTATTCATGTCGTCCCACGGACCAACACGCCTGTCCCCCACTGTAGATGTATCACTGCCGCTCACACCCACACCTTGGCCTGCAGTCGATGTACTTCTTGCTTGCCGGTATCTCGCCAGTGCCTCTTTTTTCTCTTCCTCCAGTGCTGACTGTTGGTATGACCACGGAAAGAAACGCTCTTTCCCTCGCAACAGGGTACGTTTCGGTTCAGTAGCCGCGTGCTTCTTCGCATCATGTAACGAATCCCAGCTCATCGCAACATACTCCTTCGCCCCTTCAGGCGCACCCATGATAAGCAGAATGTCGTTGTACCTAGGCTGAAAAGCCCGAGCTTGCTCGTCCTCTTTGGGCTTGACGTGACAGTAGCGTAGCAGTCTCTTGTAAGCCAAGTCCGCTTTCATTCTCGTCCGGTCCAGTCAATGAGGTCCCATTCCTCTCGGCTCCAGCTGTCCGACCACTTTTTCCCACGCTTCCTTCCCCTCATTCTGTGTGTAGTTGCAGAAGTCCTTGTGCGCTCTCCAGTCCAGCCGCTGGCAGTTAGTGTTGCAGTACACCACAGTCTTGCACCTAGAGCACAAACGCTTCTTGTTCACTTGAGTCGTGCTGCATGCCTCACATTCCGGTGGCATCACTGTTTCCTTGTCGCAGGATTCGTTGGCCTCCAGTCCCACAGCCCAGTGCTCCCAATCATCCGATGTGATCCGGATGTTGTAATACCACGCCCAGAAGTGTAGCTCCGCCCGGCCTGCGTTGTTAAAGACCGTTCGAAAGTCGGCGATGTTGACCCTCCCATTCCTCAGGTCACCTTTCCTTTCCTCGTCTGGCGGTCCCATGTAGAGAAATGGCGTGTCCTTCTGCGCCATAAACGCATTCCCAACCGACTTCTCCCCATTCTTAGGTACCACCCACAGACCCGAACCATCCGCCGCCGGGGCTAGGTACTCTTCTTCACCCAAAGCATATCTTGGAACAGGATCAGCCATCGTTGCTCTTCTCTGACGTTGTAGATCGAACGCCATACAAGACACGGCTGCGGCGGGGGCGTTCTTCGGGGCACCAAAACCTTTGCGTCGCTGGTCTCTCCCTCCATTTGTTGCGGTATCTTTCTTCGGTTTTTCTTCCTTAGGAATTTTCTTACGGTACCTATCCTTGAGCGTTGGGCACGACTTGCCTACATGCTCGTGTCCAGGTATTCGGCACTTTTCCATACAACTGAAGTACTTGTGGTTTTTCGAGCAATTGTAGCATTCCAACTTTGGCCTCTCGCTCTTGCCGCCCTTGTCCCCTTTGTCGTTCCTGCTATCCTTTGCTTGCCCGTTCGCCCACATCGTAGCCTCCTCTTTGGTAGCCATCTTCTGTTCTTCATTAGCGATGACTCTCCCCTCGAAGGCCGCATCGAAGTCGTCCCATTCCAGCGATGGATTGGTAACCTGCGCATCCAAGAACGGCTTCCACAAATGCTTTTCTGCGCACTTTGCTAGGGCGGTCTTCACGAACTGCATCTGCAGTGTGACGCTGACCGGTTCACCATGATCCTCCAGGAACTCGCAATAAGTCATGAAGTCCCTCAGCTGTGCCATCATGTCGTCTTTAGCATTAAATTGCCAGTTGCTTACGATGCTGTTCCTCTTCTGCTTCTGGTGGGCCGCGTTCCCTTGGTAGCGTTGACATAGGATACTAATGATCTCCTCCGGTCGCAGCGTAGGCTCCCTGACCAAGTGTCGAACAATCCTTTCCGCCGGCGATCCGTAGCGCCTTGTACAACCACACAAAGATCTGCGCCCTTCTGGCCAAGATCTTACGCCGCTGTGGCATGGTCAAATTAATACCATCTCCGGCTCCCGGTCCAGCTTTCGCGTCCGCATGAGCCTTTGCCTCCCTCACCTTGGCCTCTCTCTTGTTCTCCTTCCGGTCCCCGTAAGCCGCATCCTGTGCTGCCGCCGCAGGCTCAGCTTCAATCTCAGACCGCCATCGCAGAACTTCAGCCAGAGGCGCGACGTATTCCCAGCACTCGACCGATGACAAATCCGCCCTTACCTGCGCGAACCAGTCGTCACAGCTTCTCCCCTTAACACCATCGATGAACGCAGGCGCCTTGCCTTGCAGGATCACAGTCGCCGCATCTTTGGTCGCAGAAGCACTCATAACCCAATGTAGTTAATAAATCCGGTAGCTAGTTGACAGAGGCCGGGTTGAAGACCGGGACACTTTGTTAGTTCGCAGTTGAACAGATTGTGAGATATTTACTGAGTAAAGTGTTTGCCGCCTAAATTAAGAGCGGCAAAACCAAAACAGGTGACTGGCTGACAATGCCGATTTCATTAATTAGCTCAATCATAATTAATATGTTTATCAGTCCTATCAATATATAATAAGGACGTAACTGTCTGTTTTCCAAGTAACTGCTGTCAGAGATTATTCTAACCGTTATTCTATTGTAAAGGTGAATTCCGGGCGAAGCCCGGAACAAATCAGTAATTAAATTCTTTTGCGTGGGAAGCAGTTGGCAGGTAGGAGGGGGACGCCCCGAGTTCCGGTCGCCGTTTAGAGAAGTCGCGAGGGTTTTCTTCCAACGGGTTATCGAGCCTTGGAGCGTGATCTGTGCAACGGATCACAGAGGAGAACCTTCGTTAAAGGGGTGAGGGGTCCACCTTAAGTGACCCCATTACAGTGCAAGGGCAAGGTGGGGGACAGGACAAAGAGACAGACACCGAAGCGTACAGGTCGCAGTGCGGGAGGGGTGAGCCTCCTAAAGGTTTTGTGCATTTGTCAGTTCTGTGACGTGGCCAGTTGTGTTGGACGTGGTGCCCGTCGGGATTGAGCACCCGCTACCACGGACACAACAAGTTGCAAGGCCAGAGTACAAAGCAGTAGACCAGTTGTGCTTTGCCGTGGTGACAGGCGGGATTGAGCACCCACTGCCCCTGGGACACAACAGCGTCCATTGCAAAGTTATTGTATAACAGTAGGCCAGTTGT
This sequence comes from Paulinella micropora, assembly GCA_019918135.1. Classification (NCBI taxonomy): domain Eukaryota; phylum Cercozoa; class Imbricatea; order Euglyphida; family Paulinellidae; genus Paulinella; species Paulinella micropora. The sequence goes on along the minus strand of WBZZ01003152.1, from coordinate 75,041 downwards.
GCTTTGCCGGGGTGACAGGCGGGATTGAGCACCCACTGCCCACGGGACACAACAGCTTACATTGCAAAGTTATTGTTGAACTCGTACTGCGTCATCGCATCTACTCCTTGTGTCGTTGCTGTGACTGTGTGAGGAGTGAGAAAGAGGTGTGGTGAGGTCGTGAGCTCTGAAGAACCGTGCATTGGACACGAGGGAAGGAGCGAAAGGTAAGTGTTTAGGTGGTTGTACAAAAACAACTACAAACCTAGGTAGGTTGAAGAACTGACTTTGCAGATAGAGCTGCTAGTAGGTGGAAAGCTATCATAGTGTAGTTTGAGCAATAGAGTAAGTGGTAGCACACGTGGTTGAAAAGAGAGAGAGAGAGAGTAAAGGGTGGTGTGGACAAGCAAAACACTATTCTGTGTAGTGTGTGTGCGAGTCTGCTCGTAGCCTCTGTTGTGTTCTCTCTGTGTGGGAGTGTGTGTGGTTGCTTGACTGTGTCTGTGCCATCAGAACAGTGTAAGCATAGCGTGATCCTATCTCTATTTAGCAAGTAGAGAGCATAGCTGTGTGCTGTGTGTAAGTGTGTGTGTGTGGAGCGTGTGTCTGTTTGAGACTGACGGTGGTTAGAAATGACTACTGGTAAGACAGACAATAAGATCACGTTCACCGGCAAAGAGGCATGGATCCTATTGCATAGGCAGGTAGTGCAAAGATGTAATGCCAAGGCCCCTAAGGAAGTGCTACAGGGTATGCTGTTCTTTTCCTGCTCATCTTGATCGCTGCTTTGTACCGACAGGGGGAGTGTAGATGGGCCGACAAATGTAAGTTTAAGCATGACCCCACTAAAGCCAAGAAGACCCCTCCCAAACCGGCAGACACCCCAAAGGGGGAGAAAAGCAAGAAGAGCGAGAAGAGCAAGGGGCAAAAGTGCTTTAACTGCTTCGAAAAGGGGCACATCGCCGGTAAGTGCAGCAAGAAGTGCCGGTTGTGCGGGGGCAAGCACAAGTTGAGCAAGTGCCCGGACAAAAGCCGGAAGGAGAAGGGCGAGGCAGCAAAAGGCTCAAAAGGGGGTGGTGATAGCAATGACTCCGAGGATGAGGAGCCGGGCGTAGCAATAGCTCAGATGGTAAAGTTCCTAACCGGCAAGTCGAAAGACAAAGCCCTCATGGCTAAACCCGGGGTGCCAACCTTCCCGAACCGATCATACACGAGAACAGCCTTGAGATCTTGCTTGAGGACGACGCCGACATAGATAAGATGAACGAGGGTCGGTGCCATGGAGTAGCGGAAGGAAAGCGCCGGTGTGTAGCCAGTTTGAAGGACCTTGAGTCTCACTTCAATAGCATGAGGATCAAGGCAGCCACTCTCATCGATAGCAACTATTGCGTTGAGCATCAGTATCAGCGAGCCAAGCAAGAGAGGGACAATGCCTTGCGTCTTTGGGCAGCCGACATGGTAGAAGGGATCATCTACCTCTAATGTGCGAGATGGGAGAACGGGGGTTAGAAGCCCAGATCAAAAGTGGGAGTCATCCCCTGATGGTTGAGGCCATAGTGAGACACGAAGCTGCGAAGCGGGGCATCCCGTGGAACCGGTCCCTTTTGCCCATTATCCACCATGCAAAGCCCCGTGAACCCGGACAGTTTACCGAGTGGGTCATTAGCCGACAACCGGTAACATGGGAGGAGTCTGGTGTACCCTCATGGCGGAAGGTGTACCGCCAACATGAACCTCAGGCCGGTGCACAAGCGAAGCATATGTACTTCAGAGGTGGGGTATCCCCCTCTCGTGGGGGAGTTGTGCCCCCGCCCGTAGCATCGGTGCCGGTACGCGCCCAAGAGGTGAAGGGTACTCCCCTCCGTCCGGTAGCACCCAACCCCCGTGGAGAGAGTAAGGGTAGACCTAGCGGGGCGAGCGGGCCGTCAGCGGTACCTGCCCCGAAGGTTGAGATTGGTTCAAAGGCCGAGCCGGCTGAGGCTGGTAGTGGTATCATGAGCCAAAATCTGAAATCTTTACTGAAAGCAAAAAGGGACAAGGTACATGGGTGAAGGTGAGGCCCGGCCCGGAGGACTACTAACCAGATGGTTTGGCGGACGTGGAAGATGAGCCCCCGGAGATGCAGCCCGATACCGGATTGCTATCGGTCCCGGCGGTAGCATCTCCACCACCGGGGTCTGCATCAACACTAGGGTCGGGACCTATGGGGGACGGCACCCTTACCTGAGCTCTACCCACGTCCCCATCTCTAGCCGGGGACTTTTCACTTTCACGCTCCCCCTCCCCGTCGGATTCCGTGGAAGGATCGGCGACTACGCCCTCCACCAGCCCAAGCAATAGGCGTAGGTCAGTGGGCGCTCGCACGTTTGGTTTCCTTGAGACGGTCCGAGCCTCCGTGAGTGGGATGCCCTGGTTTGCGTCCCATGCTAAGACGGTACCCCCTGCAGACCGAAAGGTGACTTCCCTGTTACCCCCTACTACTAGTACCGGTCCGTCTACGGCCCCCTCAACCTTAGCTGAGCCTGATAGTCCTACCCGACTAGGTACCGGAGAGCGAGAGAGTCGACTCCGAGCCGTGGCAGAGCAGCAAGAGGAGATGCGCCGGTTGCATCGTCTGGCGTTGAGCGATGAGGAAGAAAAAGATGAAGCTGACTTCCGGAACAGGTGGGGAGAGTGGACTAGGCTGTTGTATGACTGGGCACAGGGGAGTGAGTATCCCATGAACAAGCCTAGGTGGCCGAGACATTGGGCCGTAGAAGGAGCAGCAGCAAATAGTGCCGCCGGGTTTCAACCTCGCACTAAGCCGTTCAGAGTCCGAGAAAGGGTGGTGGGCGGTGAGAGCGTACTAGAGAAGGAATATGCAAGTTTGCCGGAAGCCGAGGGAGAAGCTGACCCGGTTGACGACCTAGTTCGTTTCATGACCGAACGCGGATGGATGGCTAAGGGTATCCGGATCCGGCTAGCAGAACAGGCCCTCCTAAAACGGAGTGCGGACAAAGACCCCATGTTCGATTCGGGAGCTACGCTGCACTTTGTGCCGGCCGGAGCTGAACAACGTTTGTTCAACATTCAGCGAGGGATGAAACGGGTAGACACGGTCAACTGGGAGACCACCGTGACTAAGAAGGGCTCGTTAGACATGACGACCGTGAACGGAAACGGGGAAAAGAACAGGTTACATCTAGGTAGTGTGTGGGTTAGCCCCAACATAGAAACCTTAGTCTCCGGTCCTCAGTTAGCTAAGGAAGGTTACAGTGTAGTTCTCAACAAGAAGGGAGAGGGCTACATCACTAAGGCCCGGATACCGGACATTTCCCCAGAGCTTAAGGCCGGGGTTCTTTACCTAGACGCCAAGGACAAGGTGTGGCGTTTTGTGACGTCCACCAACCAAGAGCTGGCTGCGGATAAGGTTGAGGCTAGAGCTTTCTTTGGGAAGGAGATGGCTAAGGTCACGGAGTTGACTAGTGAACAACTTCATCAGAAGTTCGGAGGGCCCGGCAGCAGCATGCAGCGCCTCATCAGTGAAGCGTACGGGATTAAGATAGTGGGTGACAAACCCATGAGCAAGCGGTAAAAGAGTGTAAGGAGTGTCCCGCCGCAAAAGGGGGAAAAGTGAACCACCCGGCAAGCAACCAGTTGACACAGGTAGAGAAGTTCGAAGCCGTGGCGTTCTACAAGTCCGGGTGCATACGCAAACCCCTCTATGGTGGGTTTTGGTACGGCATGGTGGGAATCGAGGCTAACATCGGGTATGCGTTTGGCCTCCTTCTAAAGGATGGCACCGCGGCACCACAAGTGCGTTTCATGCAGGAATGCATAAACTTCCTTGAGACGCAAAGCGGCAAGTAGGTGAAGGAAGTCCGGGTAGACGGCGTGAGCATATCTCAGCTGACTTCAAGGAGCTGGTCCGGGACACGGGAGCAAGGAAGAGGATCAACACCCTCAACGAACACAACAAGAACGCCTATGCCGAAGTGTCCCAACGTGACTTTTGGCGCAAAGCGCGCGATAACCTGGTTAAGGCTCAGCTACCCTATGAGCTCTTGGGATATATTGCATGGCAGCACGCTATCCTCTTGCACAACCTTTCAGCTAAACGATCCGGTGGTGAGGTCCGAATGTTTGAGCTGATGCCCCGTGAAAGGAAGGTGAATTGGATAGCTAACCTTCATCCTTTTGGGTGCCTATGCCACATGGTCATCGAGGGCAGGTTAGGACATGACGAGAGCCGGACGCACATGGCCGCCTGGTTAGGGCTGAGTTTGGAGTACTCTGCACACTTGATCCTGTGTGAAGGTAGGGTGTTCCCATGGCGAAACGTCAAGAGCTTTGACGACAACCAGCCGGCCTGGCCTTTGTTGCAACCCCTCTGGGAGAAGAAGGGCCTGAGCTTGGAGCCATTCAAGGGAGACCCGTTAGTGGAAGACGCCGACCTTGAGCAGCTGTTTGTCCCAAAGCCCCGGGTGGGGGTGACCGATCCCGGTAAAGGTAAGAAGGCCCCGGATCAGGGGGAGCTTGACAGCTCCGATTCCGACGGCGAAGTGGAGGAAGCGACCTCTGAACAGGAAGCCGTGAAAGCAGAGAAAGAGGCCCCCGATCCCGACCCGGAAACAATAGAGAAGTTGAAGGGAAGGTGGGTTGAGACCCCAGCCACTCAGTGGGGCTGGGCTTGGGCCAAGAAGACCTATGGGGTGGGTTTCCGAGACAAGGTCCGACGAGGCCAGGTGCAAGACGTGAGCGAACCCATATGGGTTAAGAAGCAGAAGAAGAACGGACCAGCCCACTGGGTAAATTTTGAGGATGACGACTCCCCAGACCGTATGTTGGACTCGGAGATCGTCAAATACCTTGCCGACGGTCCGGAGACCGCCCATGCCGCCACGATCACTAGGCCGGTGAGTGAGAAGCAAGCCAGCGAGCTAGGGTACTGGGACGACGCCCGAGCCGAGGAGATGGCTACGCTCTGGGAGAAAGGTTGCTTCCGGAGAGTCCGAGCCAACTCAGTAGACAAGAAAGACATTTGTGAAGGCCGGTTCGTTGATGCCACCAAAGAGGCAGGGGGAGAGATCCTGAAGTTCAAAAGCCGATGGACGGCCAAGGGGTATTCCATGATACAGGGATGGCATTTTGGGAAACGTGACTTTCCAACCCCGTGTGCTCTTACCATCTTGATGCTTTTCGCCCTAACGGTGTTCTTTGGCTTAGTCCTGTCAAAGTGGGATGTTGGCACCGCATACACAGAGGCGTCTGCAGCTGAGCAGGGGTATCGCCCCAGTTACATCGTACCACCATTTGGTTTAGAAGAGCCGGGGTATGTGTGGGAAATGCTTAAAGTCCTCTATGGTAGACCGGATGCGGGCCGCAAATGGTGGCGGTACAAGCTAGTCCCGTTCTTAGAAGGTTTGGGCTTTAAGGGTCGCTTTTCCTTGCTTCTTTTGGCGTTGGCTACCCGGTAAGGACAAACCGGACTTTGTGTTCGTGCACGTCGACGACATGATGGGAGCGTTCAGTGGTAAGGATGTAGAAGCGGAGTTCTCAGCTGCCGGTAAGAAGGCCTTTAGGGTCTTTAAGCAAGAGGCGCCGACAGGGGTGGTAGGCTTGAACATCGAAGATAAGGAAGACTGTCGGCTAGGCCGTACGATCAAGATCTCTCAGGAGGACTTTATTAAGGAGGCCGTTGAGAAGCTACAGTGCACTGGTCTAGCTACTGCCGATTCGCCGTGGTTGATGCCGGGAGTGCGAGCCGGTAAGCAATCCGTGTTAGAGCAGTTCTCACCGCAGCACATCGTGGGTGTCCTCTTGTGGACACGCATCACTCGGCACGAGGTCTTGGGCTCAATAGGGGAGGTAGCAACCCATGCCTCGAAGCCTGAGTTGTTCAATTACCAGCAAGCCAAACAGATCGTGAGGTACCTCAGTGGAACCCGATCTAAAGGCATTCGCTTTACCAAGGCGGATGGCACCCGCTTGATGTCGTGGGCCGACTCAAGCTGGAAGGGTACGCCTGATGACCGCCGCGCTCGCTTAGCGGGCTTTCATTTCTTTCTGGGAGGCTCCGTACTTCCCTTTTGCTTGAAGCGAAACGTATCGGTGGCCCCACCAAAGGGGACAGCATTGGAAGCGCGAGTGGCAAAGAAGGCTCGGGCTACGGTCGATGAGCTGGTGGCGTCCGCGCCGGGGAGTGGGGAGTGCCAAGAGGCGGCGGCGGGCGAGTGTCTGGTGCTGGCGGGGCCGGAAGCATCATCCTGCGAGCGGCCGAGGTGTACGCAATGGTGGAGGCGTACCACGGGCAGGATAAAATCATCAATTTTGTACAGGGCATCGCTGGCGGGCGGGTCGCTGACGCGCTGGGGCCGTACGGGTGGGGGCAGCCCCCCATCTTGTACGGCGACAACCAGGGAGCGTTAGATCTTGCTGAGACTAATGTGTTTGCTAGGAAACTAGGACATGTGGACCTGCGGTGTGCTATTGTGAACCAGCAGGTGGAGGCGGGCCTCGTCGTCAACGAGAAGGTGGGCTCCAGCGACAACCTGGCGGACATCAATACCAAGGCCATGCGGGGGGAGCCGTACAACCGTCGCGTCCGGCATGTGGCGAAGGACTAAAGACTCCGGGAACCGTTCCCTCTCCGAGGGACGACCCTCCCGACAGCAGGACTTCCTATAACGTGGACTCTTGGGTAGGACTCTTGTTAGGTTTCCCGATAGCAAGGGGATAGCGATTAGTAATTAGGTGACTAGATTGCCGAACTCCACCTGTCGTGGAGACTTAGGCTAGCACCTCTACTTTCTTATAGTCGTATTTTATGCACTGTTGTGCTTATTGCGCTTTAGTTGTTAATAGTGTAGCTATATTGCCGAACTCCACAGGAGACGTAGGATAGCTCACTTTGCGCTTTACTTATTTGCGTACTATGATCTAGTGGTTAGTTGCGCGTTGCATGTTGGACACTGACTCGTAAGGGAATCTAATTAAGGGGGAGCATTGGACAATTTAATTAGACACTTCCTCCTCAACTATGTCCGTATTGCTATTTGGTACGTTAGCATTACTCGTTACTGTTAGTAGTATTATTAGCACTAGTTATTAATACAGTCATTTAGAGTATCTTTTCTGGTACTGGTGGAATTAGCTTTTTACCAGTACCATTATTGCCCATATCAGGCCGTTTTGCGGTTCATTTTCTGGAGGTACATCTTTTGTGTGACGTCGTCAGTTTGACTGGCGGGAATTTTTTCAGTATTGTTAAATTCTTTTGCGTGGGAAGCAGTTGGCAGGTAGGAGGGGGACGCCCCGAGTTCCGGTCGCAGTTTGGAGAAGTCGCGAGGGTTTTCTTCCAACGCTTGTGTGTGACGTCGTCAGTTAAACTGGCGGGAATTGTTCAATATTGTTAAATTCGTCTTCGTAGGAAATCGCCAGCCGGTAGGAGGGGGACGCCCCAAGTGCCGGTTGTACTCCAGAAGCAGTTACGACGGTTTTCTCCATTGATATGTACTATTATATTACTGGTAACTTGATAAAAACAAAAATTGAAAACTTCAGCAGTTTAATGTCAATAATGC
>WBZZ01003152.1:0-55000 GCA_019918135.1 Paulinella micropora | reverse complement strand
GCACGAAGTAGGTGAAGACACTTGCGAAGAGCTGGACAAGCCGTTCACGCAAGAGGAGGTCCTTGCAAGGCAACGTGCCCTGAGTAACCACAAAGCTTGTGGCGAGGACAAAGTGAAGAACTAGATGCTCAAGTATGGCGGCGCCTACATCAATGGCTACTTAACGCAGTACTTCAACTGGATTCGAGAAGCCGAGAGGACTCCAAAAGCTTGGGGCAAGGGAATCATCGTCAATATCCCCAAGGGTGGGGATCCTACGGATCCTGACAACTGGAGGGATATCTCGATTATTAGTTGCCTTGGTAAGCTGTATCTGTCCTTATTAGCTACTCGTCTAACGCTCTTCGTGGATGGCCCACGTCCAGAGCAGGGAGGCTTCCGCCCGGGGCGTCGCACTACGGATCAGGTCTTTACCCTTTGGCAGATGTTGAAGGGGCGTCAGCTGCAGAAGCAGGAGTCGTATGTCCTGTTCGTCGATCTACGCAAGGCTTTCCCGTCTGTTTGGAGAGATGGCCTATTTGAGAGGCTCTGGAAGCTGGGTGTAAGGGGCAAGTTCTGGCGCACGCTACGCAGGTGCTACGAGCAGACTTCGTCGCAAGTGCTAGTTGATGGAGCACTCACCCCCGAAGTACTGGAGGGTGTAGGGGTCCAACAGGGGTCCCCTCTCTCTCCCACACTCTTCAACGTCTTTATGGATGAGCTGTGTGATCGGCTGGCGAGTGCCCTCAGGATCACGGATGTGAAGCGGCTGAACGACATCAAGGCACTTCTATACGCGGACGACGTGGCCCTCACCGCTCACAGTCGCACCGAGCTCCAGAAGATAGTCAATGTTGTGGCCAAGTTCGCGGAAGATTACCGGCTGGAAGTCAACTTGAAGCCCGGCAAGACGGAAATCATGCCCATTTACACGTCGAACAAGGCGAAACGACCAAGTATCAGGGAGCGAGGTGAGCCCGTGGTGTGGTTTCGCGGCCAGAAGCTTTGTGTCACCAGTCAGTACAAGTACCTGGGAGTGGTTATCACCGACGACCTGAAGTGGAAGGAGCAGGCCCTGCGGGCTACGCGTGTCACTGAAGTCGCCACCGCAGGTTGGTACTCTTTGTGGTGTGCAGGTGAGATACAAGCTAGGTATCGTCTCATGTGCTGGAATCAACTTGTGGGAGCCATGAGGGGAGACGTAAGCAGCTGTTGCTGAGTATGCAGAGGCTCGGTGGCACGGCTGTGGGGGGTGCTGAGAAGGATGGAGGGAGTGAGGAGGGTGGTGAGGTCGTAGGCGTGAGGTTGTGGTGGAGGATGTGTTGCTTGGGCGGGAGCGGGAGGGCTCTGTGCGGCAGGGTTGGGATGATATGTCGCCTGAGGATCAATCACGATTGTTTTGTAAGTTTTTTCAGGGGAAGTCGCGCTTCCGCAGTAACTTTAGGCTTGCTGCGTTGTTAGGGGTTACAGCGTTGCGTCCCCCTCCAAAGTTGGATGTGTTGTTTGGATCATATGTGTCTGAGTGTTGGTCTGCTAGGGAGGGTAAAAGGGAGGAGCTTGGGGTGGAGGATGGGGGTGAGGAGGTGATTGACCTCACTGAGGTTCCATCAGCTTCTGTCCCACCCTCTCCCCCAAGTGACGTTGATGTTGCGCGGCGCGGCCGTCCGCGCAGTGTGGACGTCCTGGCTAGAGAGAGGGGTTCGGGAGCGCAGCGTAGTGTCTTCGAGTTCTTCTCTTCAGCTAACACCCTCGCATCTAGCTCTTCATGCACTTCACAGCCCCCATCTGCCCCTGCTGTTGCTGTTGCTGCTATGTCTGTTTGGTGTCCTGACATTGCGTTGGGATCGGCTGACCCCGGTGACACAATTGAGGCACATGTCCAGGATCTGGATCTGATGCTATAGTCTGAGGAAGCCTATTATTATTATTATTATTATTATTACTATTATCATTATTATTATTATTATTATTATTATTATTATTATTATTATTATTATTATTATTATTATTATTATTATTATTATTATTATTATTATTTTGGACACCGTGATAGCCCAGTGGTCAAGTTCTACCATCTGGGCCCTGTCGCCAGTTCGATTCCCGTCGGTGCCACCAGCATTTTCATTGAACATACCGCTCCGTCTGGACCAGTATTTTCATTGAACATACCGGTCCGTCTGGAAGTGTTGGAACTGCCCTTGCGGGGGTGTCATTAGAGCTTATCGTCAATTCTTCGTACTCCCCTCACGGGTGAGACGATCGAGGCGCATGTGCAGAAATGCATCAGCCATTGACAGAGAAGCACTATTATTATTATTATTATTATTATTATTATTATTATTATTATTATTATTGCCCTGTCGCCAGTTCGATTCCCGTCGGTGCCACCAGTATTTTCATTGAACATACCGGTCTATTTCTGGACCAGTATTTTCATTGAACATACCGGCCCGTCTGGAAGTGTTGGAACTGCCCTTGCGGGGGTGTCATTAGAGCTTATCGTCAATTCTTCGTACTCCCCTCACGGGTGAGACGATGGAGGCGCATGTGCAGAAATGCATCAGCCATTGACAGAGAAGCACTATTATTATTATTATTATTATTATTATTATTATTATTATTATTATTATTATTATTATTATTATTATTATTATTATTGTGGACACCGTGATAGCCCAGTGGTCAAGTTCTACCATCTGGGCCCTGTCGCCAGTTCGATTCCCGTCGGTGCCACCAGTATTTTCATTGAACATACCGGTCCGTCTGGACCAGTATTTTCATTGAACATACCGGTCCGTCTGGAGGTGTTGGAACTGCCTTTGCGGGGGTGTCATTAGAGCTTATCATCAATTCTTCGTACTCCCCTCACGGGTGAGACGATGGAGGCGCATGTGCAGAAATGCATCAGCCATTGACAGAGAAGCACTATTATTATTATTATTATTATTATTATTATTATTATTATTATTATTATTATTATTATTATTATTATTATTATTATTATTAGTGGCACCGCGATAGCCCAGTGGTTAAGGTCTACCATCTGGGACCTGTCGCCAGTTCGATTCCCGTCGGGGCCAGTATTTTCAAAGGATATTTCTTTGAAAATAATGGTATGTCTGGAAGGCTTGGAGCTGCCTTGCGGGGGTGTCTGTACAGCATATCGTCAAATCTTCGTACTCCCCTCGCGGGTGAGACGATGGAGACACGTGTGCAGAAATGCATTCGCCATTGACTGAGAAGCACTATTCATATTATTATTATTATTATTATTATTATTATTATTGTTGTTGTTGTTGTTGTTATTATTACTATTATTATTATATTATTATCATTATTATTATTGTTATTATGGACACCGTGATAGCCCAGTGGTCAAGTTCTACCATCTGGGCCCTGTCGCCAGTTCGATTCCCGTCGGTGCCACCAGTATTTTCATTGAACATACCGTCCGTCTGGAAGTGTCGGAACTGCCCGTGCGGGGGTGTCATTAGAGCCTATCGTCAATTCTTCGTACTTCCCTCACGGGTGAGACGATGGAGGCGCATGTGCAGATTTGCATCAGCCATTGACAGAGAAGCACTATTATTGTTATTATTATTATTATTATTATTATTATTATTATTATTATTATTATTATTATTATTATTATTATTATTATTATTATTATTATTATTATTATTATTATTATTATTATTACTATGGACACCGTGATAGCCCAGTGGTCAAGTTCTACCATCTGGGCCCTGTCGCCAGTTGGATTCCCGTCGGTGCCACCAGTATTTTCATTGAACATACCGCTCCGTCTGGACCAGTATTTTCATTGAACATACCGGTCCGTCTGGAAGTGTTGGAACTGCCCTTGCGGGGGTGTCATTAGAGCCTATCGTCAATTCTTCGTACTCCCCTCACGGGTGAGACGATGGAGGCGCATGTGCAGAAATGCATCAGCCATTGACAGAGAAGCACTATTATTATTACTATTTATTATTATTATTATTGTTATTATTATTATTATTATTCTGGAGGGGTGCACAAGATGGCACTCCATGGGAAGAGGAGGTGGTTGGGCCTCTCCCCACGAAGGTGACCGCTTGGGGAGGGCGGTCACCGGGATATGCGCAACTCTCAACTGGGCATTGACTCGGTAGGGGTTCGGCCAGGCAGGTTGTGGGGTTGTCTGTTGGATTGTTGGTTGGCTCGTTTTTCTTGGCTGTTGGTTTGGGTCTGGTTTCCTGGTTAGCTCATTTTCGCCGAATTTCCTGCCGAGTAAATGCCTGGGGGCTTCCAGTTCCGGTTTGGTGATCTTGTTGAGGTGAGCATTCGGAGGAAACAGTACCGAGATGGGTTGAAGATAGGATTCACATTGAGCCGAGATGGGGCCGAGTTGACCTGTTCCAACTCGGCTCCATTTCGGCTTCATGTTAATACTATCTTCATCCTATCTGGGTTTGTCTCCTCCCTATCTTCGCTTCTTCGGGGTTGCCTAACTGGAACACATGATGAGCGCACGTTGGAGAGGGGCTTCAGTCGGTCCCAATGCCTTGCCAGTGCCTTGCTGCGTTGCCGTGCCTTGCCCCATGCATTCACACCCTCCACCGTTGCATTTCTAACTGAGCAGCTTCGGCTGGGATTACTATACTTGTCTGTAAGACCCTATAGGTACCGCTAGGTTCGCGGCTTCTATAACCACGTGGTGGAGGAGTTTCAGCGGCACGCCGTCCGATCTGGCTCCACTCGGGGACACCCGTACCTCATGATGTGTATTGTTAGGAGCAGCTGAAAGTCCATAAGGCATGAGAGTAGAGGCGTTGGCGATGCGATGGAGAGTGTGTGTAGTGCGTGAGGCAGGTTCTGGCGACGCTGGGGGTGCTGGCGGGCGCCGAAGGGCACGAAGCGACGCGGCAGCGTCCAGTGACACCGGCGGTCGAGAGAATCGATGAAAATGATTTCAGTTGCCAGAGTACTTCTATATAGTACTTGCCAGTGCATTCGTCAGGATGCCAGGGAACGAATGTCTCTGAGTTGAAGCCTAAGGCTTCAGGATCCCGGACTCAGAACTAGCAAGGGAGCATACGATACAGACGAAGCGAGTAGTTAAGGGTGCCACTTCATCACAGATGTTCAGCGCAGTCCACCTACACAAATCACACTAATAACAGTTACTGTGTTTTTCCTCTTCCTATTTATTATCAATACAGCCAGACAAAATAAACAAAAATAGCTAAAATCAAAATTGGAGGAGGGGGCCTTAAGCTCTATGCTATCACTGCCAATGATGCTGACACAGAGAAGACCCTCATGAATAAGTTCAATGAGATGGACAGATGCTTCCAGCAAAACCAGTGTGAGGTGGAGCAGGAGTATGAAGTCCTAGAACGACACGCCGTCCGCGAACTCGGCCGTGGCCGTGTTGGCCGGCACGACCGTGGTCGTGGCCGGCGGCGGCGCGCTGCCGTGCACGGGCTCGGCGTCCGCACAAACTCGGCCCCGCCCGTGTACGTGGCCGTGGCCGCCAGCCCGCAGAAGGTGCCCGTGTACGTGGACGTCCACTCGAACGTGTACAGCAGCGCCTCGTGGTCCTCGACGGCGTGGTCGGCCCACAGCCACAGGTCCTGCGGCCGCACCACGAGCGAGCGGCGCAGCGCGGCCTCGTGCGTGGCCAGCAGCTCGCCCCCGTCCCAAAAGTCCGGCGGCAGCTCGTACCGCACCTGGGCCTCGCCCGCCGTCAGCACCGGCTGCGGGTCGCGCACCTCGTAGTCCACGAGGCACGCGGCCACGTTGCCGTGGTCGTCGTAGGCCGCGTAGCCCACGCGCAGCGACCAGCCGTACGGCAGCGGCCGGAGCGAGCCGAAGCCCGCGTTCGCCTCGAACAGCGCGCGCAGGCGCAGCGAGCCGGCCTCCGCCGCCGCCAGCCCGCCGCCCGCCACGCCGCCCGCGCCCGCCGCGGCCGCGTGGGTCGCGTACAGATCCCGCGCCGCCAGCGCGTAGCCCAGGTCGCAACCCCACAGCCACACCCAGTAGCCCCAGGCCGCGTACCCGGCGCCCGCGGGCGCGACGCAGAAGGTCGCGTTGCCGTTCTCGGTCGGGTAGCAGCCGGCCGACACGGCGCCGAGGTGGTCGGAGCGCAGCTCGTCCGGCGCCGTGCCGTTGCAGCCCGCGGGGCCCCTGATCGTCACCACAGTCGCGCCGTAGCTCTGTGACCAGTTCACCTCCGGCACCACCTGGTACCAGTGGCCGGCGTACACCGGCAGCTGCACGCACGTCCCCCCGGGCGTGGACACGGAGTCGCCCGCCAGCCACTCCTCCGCCGACCCCGGGCAGGCGCCGCGGCCGGGCTGCGTGCGCTGCACCACGCGCAAAAAGTCGTGCGCCGTCGCGGCCTCGGCCGACGCGTACCGCAGCTGCGCCGACGTGAGCGGCGTCGTGTAGCCGCTGGCGCCCAGCACCGCCTCGGGCTCCAGCAGCACCAGCCACGAGTCGACGCGCGTCCCGGGTACGAGGCCTGGGTCACGCCGTGCCGGTACAGCACGTCGGCCGCCACCTCGTCCCCGCGGTAGGCGCGGCCCGGCCCGCCCGCGCAGTCGAGCGCCGGCGGCACGTTGTCGACGCTCACGCTGAAGTTGCACCACGCCACGTTGCCCGCCTCGTCCGTCACGTCGGCCGCCACTGCGTACACCCCGTCCGGCAGCCAGGGCCGCACGGCGTCACCGCCGCCGAAGGCGGACGTGAAGTTCTGCAGCAGCGGCGCAAACTGCGCCGCGTACGAGTAACGCGCGCAGTGCGTGCTGCCGTTGTCGACGTTGTCGTAGGTGTGCGCGCACAGGTAGTCGGAGAAGGACTGCAGCAGCCGCAGGTTGTTGTCCTCGAAGCCGTCGGCGGCCCACTGCGCCCGCAGCACGGCGCTCAGGTTGCCGCCGGCCTGCAGCACGGGGTCCAGGTACGGCTCCGAGTTCTGGCCGCGGACGCGCAGCGTGCGGCCCCCCTGGCACAGCGGGTGCGCGGCCAGGTCCGGCGGCGAGCTGTCCACGACGCGCACCCAGAAGCTGCAGTTGGCCACGTTGCCCGCGATGTCGTGCACCAGGTACTCGACGCGCCACGCGCCCTTGGCGCCAAACACGTAGCTCGCGATCGCGTGGTCGTACACGAAGCTCGCGTTGCCCGGCACGCCCAGGAAGACCTCCTGCCGCGCGCCGGCGGGCGGCGTGATGGCCCGGTACACCTGCGTCACCTGGTACAGCTCCGGCGACAGCGGCGATGTGCAGTCGCACCACGACTGCACCGTGTAGCCGGGGGGGCCGTACGGCCCCCCGAGCGTGGCCCGCGACAGGCGCGCCGCGTGGTCGCGCAGGTCGATCACCAGGTCCGTGTGCGGGCAGTTGCGGCTGATGGGCGCCGCCGTGTCGGTGCCGCAGTTGGCATCGGCGTGCACCACGCCCGTGCACACCCCCGGCACGCCGTGGGGGTCCACCGTGCTGCAGTTGCAGAAGTTCACGCCCTGGCCGCCCGTCGCGACCTGCAGCAGGCCGCGCCGGCGCTGCTGCACCAGCACGCACTCGAAGCCGTAGCAGTGCGACGTCAGGTAACAGTTGTTGGTGTTGTTGATGAGCGCAGTGGTCGTGGAATTCAGCACGACCGTGGTCGCGAAGCGCGCCGTGAAGCTGAGCGGGAACTGGAAGGTCTGGGTAAAGTCCAGGCCGAACCAGTTCACCACGCGCGAGGCGTTGGCCTGCACCGTGCCCGACAGCCGCACCCGGTCCCGCCCCTCGTCGACGACCGTGAAGGCGCAGTCGCTCGTGTAGTGCAGAAACGCCAGGTTGCGGTCCCAGCAGTCGTCGCCGCTGCGCCCGTGCGCGGCGTGCGGCAGTTCCCCCGGCCCGCAGTGCGCGGGGGCCCGGAACAAGGGCGAGCCGGCGCCGGTAAAGGATCAATGTTGAGCGTGATGGCGGGCGAGCCCCCGTAGGAGCCGAGCCCCGAATCCGCCAGCAGGATCCGGGCCTTCCAGTTGAGGACCGTGCCGTTCTCCAGGGCGCAGGCCGACCGGGCCGGCGCCGCCAGCAGCGCCCAGACGAGCGCACTGAGCATGGTCGAGGCTGGCGACTGACTTTTTCTCTCTCTAGCTCTCTGCCCCGTCAGTTTCACTCCCGGGCTCTGGGCCGGGCGTCACAGCGTAGCAGAGTAAATGCTTTTAATAACCACCCCAGCCGCGGCGGGCCTCCCCTTTCGGGCCGGGGACAGCACGGGGGAAGGGGGGAGGCCCGAGGGGGGGGAGTCCGAGGGGGGGGGGGGGGGAGGAGGCCCCGAGGGGCCCGGGGGGGGGGGGGCGAGGGGAGGGAGGAAGAGGCCCGAGGGGCCCGGGGGGAGGGGGGACCGAAGGGGCCCGAGGGACCCTCGGGGGGCCCGAGGGGGTACCGAGGGGGGAGGCCCGAGGGGGGGAGCGGGGAGAGAGTGCAGCAGGAGGAGAAAACCGCTCCTCGGGCGTCGTGCCAGGCCCGCCGCCGCTACCGGGTGGCCGGCTCGCCCCGGGGCGGCCTGCTCCCCGCCGGCGGCTGGCTCTTGCGTCGCGCCGGCTCTGCGCGCGGCCCGCGGCCGGCCGGCCGCGCTTGTCTGACTAACCTGCACAACTCGTCATAGTCGGCCTGCTCCGTCCAGGGCTTCCGGGACCAGCGCCGGCAGGCGGCCAGGTAGTCCGCCACCGGCCCCGTCAGCTCCTGCTCCCACTTCTGCTTGGACCGGAGCACGTACTGGTTTTTGCTGTGTTTTCTGTGCTGGCGTGGGCCTGCCCACGGCAGGCGTGCCCCGGCCAGGACCTCGGCTAGCATGTACCCTACGCTCCACAAGTCATCGACCGGGTGCGAGGCCTCGGCCACGTGCGCGCGGGGGCTCATGTACGTCCAGGTGCCTACGATGCAGGTGCCCCACTGAGAATGAGCTCCGTCGAGGGGCGGCAGGGGGGTGCTAGCGGTGGCCGGGGGGCTGTGCCGGCGTGCCGCGCGCGCGGCAGCAGCGCCAGGCCGTCGGGCGACCAGTGCGCGCCGCAGTCGCAGCCCACCAGGCTGGAGCTGCTCCAGGGGTCGGCGGCCACGTTGCGCCGGGCCCGGCTCGTGCAGAAGGGGTCCGTCCAGGCGTCGCGGGCCCACCCTTCGGCGCAGCTGAGCAGGCCCGCGTGGAAGGCGCACGCGCGTGCCAGGAACTGGCAGCGGTCGCGGGCCAGGGCCAGGCCCCGCGCGGGCGCCAGGCACGACACGTTGGCCGTGGCCCCGGGCCCGGCCACGCTCTGGCACCACAGCCACCCCGGCGCCTGGCCGGGCGGCAGCTCGTCCCGCAGCGCCGGGGGCAGCCGCTGCGCCAGGGGCCCGTCCAGCGCCTGGCACTCGACGTCCGTGGTCCCGCAGCGCAGCACTGACTGCAGGTAGAAGGCGCGCAGGCAGCCGTCCGCCCCCAACTCCCCCGCGGCCCCGGCGGGCTGCGACGAGTCGTCCCACACCTCCCAGGCAGTGCTGCACGCGGCGTGGCAGCCGGTCCGCATGCTGTCTCACGGGTCGGCCAGCGCGTCCTCTGGCAGCCAGCAGCACGCCAGGCCGGCCACCGTGGGCGGCGGCGGCGGGTCCTGGCCCGGCGGGGCCCCGCGCGCGAGCCCGGCCAGCCACCGCTCCTCGAGCGCCGCGAGTCGGCGAAGCACTGCACCCCGCGGCAGAAGTCCTGCGGCACGCACCGGACCGCCAGCTCGCCGCACGCGCCAACCACGCCGTCGGCCACGGCCGCCCAGCCCGGCGGTGCCGCCGCGCCGGGGCCCGGCCCGCCGGGCTGGGGGGCACAGCCGGGCGGCGAGCGCCAACCGCCGCCGGGCCACGCCCCCACGGCCGGGCGGCACAGGCTCACGCCCCAGCGCGAGGCGTTCAGCCAGGCCGCCACGGCGCCCGGGGCCGGGGCCCAGGCCCCGTCGGCGTTTCGGGCGCACGTGCCGTCCGACGGGCAGGCGCGCAGCAGCAACTGGCACAGGTCCCCGGGCTGACGCAGCAGCCACCACCCGGGCGGGCGGCATTCGAGCAGCCGGAAGGGCGCGTCGGCCGCCGCTTGGCACGAGTACGTTGAGTTCGGGGCCGCCTCGCACACCACGCGTGACGGGCCGCACGCGAACGCCAGCGAGGCCGGCCGAACCCAGGGGTGGGCGCGGACGCACTGCCACCACCCCGCGTCCGCCGCCGCGGGCTGGGCCGGCAGCGCCGCCTGGCACAGCTGAGTCCCGCACGACACATTGAGGCCGGCCGGGCAGCCCGGGGCCGGCCGCGGGCGGGCGGGCGCCGGACAGCCGCTGCGGTTGCTGCTCAGGGGCAGCCCGTCGGGGCCCAGGTACGTGCGCAGGCCGCCGTCGAGCGGGCCCGCCGGCCACCCCCGCCCCAGGTCCACGGCGGCGGGCGGGCCGGGGCCGGCCTGGCACCAGGCCACGAGCCGGGCGCACGCCTCGGCGCGGGCGGCGGCCCCCCGGGCGGCGTCCAGGACCGCGGCGGGCAGCGGCAGCGAGCACGAGCCCCGCCCCTGCCCCCAGGCGCACGACGCCCCCGCCTGGGGCAGGCAGGCGCCGTCCACGCCCTGCCGCTCGCCCAGCAGGCACGTGACCCCGGCCGCCGCGCCCGGCCCGCAGGCCCCGACCCAACGGCCCGCCAGCACGGCCTCGGTGGCGGGCCCGCCGCACTCGGCCGCCACCTCGCCGGGCGCCAGGTACAGCTGTCCGACTCGACGACGTAGAAGCAGGCGCGCGCGTTCGTCAGCACGGGTGCCACCGCGGCGGCCGCGGAGCGCGGCCGAGGCGGACGGCACAGGCTGTACTCGCCGAGCAGCCACAGCGGCGCGCAGTCGCCGGCGTCGGCCGCGCGGGCCACGACGTCGGCGCCGACCCCGCGGGCCCACCACACGAGCTGGTCCGTCGTGGACCAGCACTCGTACGTGCGCGGGCCGTCGGCCCGGCACTCGAGCGCGTGGTACAGGCACGAGAAGGCGCTGACGACGCTGCACGCAAACGGGCACCAGTCCACGCTCACGCGCGGGGCCGGCGGTGTGCCACCGCCGCCGCCGGCCGGCGCCAGGCACGCGTCGCACAGGGCCTCGCCGGCCCGTGCGCGCAGGTCCGGGCCCTCGGCCAGCCACGGGTAGCGGGCCAGCAGCGCGGGCGTGGCCGACGTGTTCCAGAAGGCCGCGGCGAAGCCCGCGTCCACGTCCTCCGTGCCCGGGGCGGCCCGGCTGGCGGCGAGCCAGGCCGCCAGCAGGCCGGCCGGCAGCCCCTCGGCGCCGGCCGCGCACGCCGGCACGCAGCCTGCCCCGCCACCGGCCCCGCCGGCCGGGTCGCACCACAGCGCGCCGGCGGAGCAGCGCGAGCTCAGCCACGCCGGGCCGGCGGCGCAGAAGGCAGGCGCCGGCGCCGGCGCCAGCTGCCAGCCGCACTGGTAGTCGCGGCCGGCCTCGCAGTAGGACCGCAGCACCGCGCAGCCCGCCCGCAGCGCGCCGGGCGGCACTTCCTGGCGCGCGAGCGTAAACAGGCCCCCGGCCAGGGCGGACGCGCACGCGTAGCCCCCGCCGTCGTCGCGGGCCCGGCACACCACCGGCGCGCCGCCCGGCCCGCACGGCAGCTGCACCTCGGGCGTCAGGCCACAGAAGCCCGGGGCCGCCTGGCGGCGGAAGGGGAAGGCGCACTCGAACTCGTCCGCCGCCCCCCGCACCTGCGCGCAGAGGTTCGCGGCCGCGGCCCCGTGCACGGGCGCCGCCGGCACGGGCGCCACCACGCCCAGCACCGACCAGACCGCCGCCGCCGTGAGCGCGACGGGCCGGGCGCCCGGCCGGAAGGGCCAGCCCGCCAACGGGAACAGGTAGTAGCACTCGGGCACGGCGCCGACGGCGAGGTCGGCGAGGCCCCGCGGGACGGCGGTGCAGGCGAAGTAAGCGTCCGCCCACGCCTGGCTCGGCGCGTACCAGTACTGCGCGCGCAGCAGGGCCCCCCCGGGGCACACCAGCTCGCGCGCGGGGCTGCTTCGCACCAGGGCGTCCGGGTCGTCGTCCGGGCCCAGGAGGCCCGGTGCCGGCAGGCGGCAGGACCGCCCGTAGCGGCAGGCGCTGTACGGATCCGCCCGCGTGGCGTCCGCGAGCGCCAGACAGACAGGCTGCCGAGCGCGCGCTCGGCCACGGGCACGGCCTCGGCCACCGCGCCCCCGGCCCAGCCCGCCACGAACGTGGTCCGTTGCTCCAGCGACAGGCCCCGCCACGTGCCCAGCTGGGCCGGCCGCGCCGCCTCGCAGAAGCGGTAGCAGTCCCCGACCCAGCCCGCCGCGCACACACAGCGCGGCCAGCCCTGCACCAGGGCGCACGCGGCCGACGGGTGGCACACCACATACTGGCACAGGTCCAGCGGCCGGCTCTCGACGAGCTGGGCGGCGGGCACGAACAGCAGGTACGCGCGGCCGGCGCTCGTGCGCCCCGCCAGCACCAGCGCCTGTTGCGGGACTACCGGCAGCGCCCGGCACCCGAGCTGCAGCGCGCCGCCGGGGCTCAGCGCCACAGTGCCCCGCCGCACCCAGGCGCCCCACGGGTCCAGCTCGTCCTGGGCGTACCAGTCCATGCGCGGGCCCTGGCTGCTGTTGCCGCTGCTGTTCCGCGCCAGCGCAAAGAGCTGCAGCGAGGGCCAGCCGGTACGCGCGCAGAAGCCCACGCGCTCGACCCCGGCCGCCGCCTCCACGGACCGGTACGGCAGCGCGCGGGCCGCCGCCGCCGGGCCCCACCAGTACTCGGCCTGGTCCGCCGGCGCCACCACGAACAGCTGCCCCGTGCCGCCGCACACGGCCAGCAGCGCGGCCGAGGCCGGCACCGGCACGCACTGCGTCACGGCGCAGGGCGGCGTCCACAGCGCCCGGACCGAGCAGTCGGCGTACCAGCGGTCCCGGCACGGGCCGAGCACGCCCACGTCCTGCTCCGCGCCGCCGGGCAGCAGCAGCCCCTCCTGCCAGAAGCCCAGGTCCAGCTGCGCGCCGCCGCCCGCCAGCTGCTGGCAGTCCCAGCCATACGCCGTGCCGTCGGCTAGCGCGCCCGTGGTGGAGCTGTTGAAGTAGTAGTACCAGTCGAGCGCGTGGTCGGGATCCCCGTTCCGCACGTGCCGGGCAAAGAGCAGCAGCCGCTCGCCGCGCGGGGGCCCCACCAGCTCCAGCACCCCGCGGTTCACCGTGGCGCCGGCCTGCCGCAGGTGGACGGCAGCCGCGCGCGCTCGCCAGGGCTGGCCGTCGTAGGGGCCCCAGGCGTCGCCCGGCCACTCGACCTGCACGTACTGCCAGCGCGGCCCGTCCAGGTACGCGCACACGGCCGTCAGCGCCGCGGCCAGCAGCCGCCAGTTGAAGAGCCGCTCACAGCCCGGGTGCGCGAGCGCCTTCCACGCCGTCAGGTCCAGCGCGCTCTGGTAGACCACCGCCGTCCGCTCCGGCCCCCGGGCCAGCAAGAGCACCAGGTCGTCGTGCCCGTCGTCGTCCAGGCCCCCGACCAGCAGCGTCTGGTCCGCCGCCGTGGCGGCCGCGTCGGAGGACGCGAAGAGCAACTGGTAGTCGTAGTCGACGACGCTGCCCAGGCCCGCGCCCACCGCCCCCGGCCCGCAGCTCAGGCCCCCGGCCGGCCACAGCGCCCGCAGCCGGCCGCCGGGGCAGTCGTACACGGCGCCGAGGCCGCCGGTGTTGTCCAGGTAGCCGGGCGCGCAGAACAAGGTGCAGTTGGGCCCGTCGGCCGCTAGGCCGTCGCACGTGCCCCAGTGCAGCCGGCCGGCAAGCTGCACCAGGAGTTCGCCGCGGCAGGGGCTCACCTCACACCCTAGCTCGCCGCGGCCCCCGGTGCCGGCCGCCTCCTGGTACCGCCCGTCCCGGCCGTCGCAGGCGCACGCGTACGAACCGGCCGTATTGCGGCAGGACGCGAGCGGGCTGCAGTCGTGGGTGCCCTCCCCGCACTCGTCCACGTCCTCTCACACCGTCGACAGGTGCCAGCGCCCGTACGCGGGGAACACCTCCGTGCCGGCCGGGAACTCCTGGTAGGCCGGGCACGCGGCCGTCAGGTTCCCCGCCGCCGGCCGGAAGCCCGCGCTGCAGGCCACGCCGCAGCCGGTCCGGGGGCCCGCGCACTGGCTGAAATTATACGCGGGCCCGAACGCACTCGAGTCCGCGCTGCACTGGGGCAGGCTGGCGTTCCGTCCGCGCAGCACTGGGTACGACGCGAGCGGCCGGCTGTCGTTCAAGAGCAGGTAGGACCTCAGCGGGCGCGTCGTAGCGCTGTAGCCCAAGTACCCGCCGGCGGCGCGGCACTCGCACAGCTGCGAGGAGTCGAGGTAGTCCCAATACAGCACGTCCAGGCAGCGCTCGGCCGCACTGTCCAACACAAAGCCCGGCACCCGCCCGTCGAAACCGGAGCCGCACCTGCTGGCCCCCGTGCCCATGCACGAGTAGTAGCGGTTGTCCGCCACCTCGAGCTCGTAGCTGGGGCTGGCGCTCGCGGCGGCTACCAGCCAGAGCACGCCGGCCGGGGCCCACGAGCGGCAGGCCGGCGTGCGTCGTAAGTGCATCGACAAAACACACACACGCACACACCAGCACACACGCCAGCACACCCCTGGGGATGGCTGGGAGGAAGTGACTAGCGCGCTTTCTTCTGCTCCTCCTCCCAGGGGGGGGGGCTTTTGCTAGTCACGGGCGGCACGGTGCGGGTGCCGGGCCCGGCCGCGCCCGCCTAGGGAAAGGAGGAAAAGCCTGGGGGGGGGGGGGGGGGGGAGAAAGCAGGCAGGCGCAGACCGCCCCCTCCCCCCCCTCCCCTGGTCCCCCCCCCCCCCCCGCCCCTCTCCCCGGCCCTGGCTCGTAGCCGGAGTGGTTGGCAGGGTTGGGGCGCCCCGGCCGGGCGCCCCAGCCGGTGCCGGGCAAGCTACCAGCCTACTCGAAACTCTTTATTCAGGCAGCGGAGGGCCGGGGCCCGTGCACGTTGGGCGACTGTGCTGGCTAACTGGTGCTGTACGTGAAGTAAAACAAGCAGCCCATATAAACCCGGGCATTCGAGTCATAATACACCGTGCCGGTACCCCAGGTGTGCGGACAGTTCCCGCAGGGCACCAGGAATAGTAACTGGCTGTACGCTACTATGGTGCCGTCGGTAGTGGTCGAGACCCGCCATTGCACGCAGTCCTGCTGGTTCGAGGCGGGGTGGAGCTCGAAGCGCAGGCCAAACTCGTCGTCGGTGATCGGGTCCCAGCCGTACTTTTCAAACCCAAAGAAATAGTGGATGTCCTTGGTCACTGACACCGCCAGGTTGCGATAGAGGCTATTGTCCCCCGTGCCCCGACCGTAGTAATTGTCGTACAAGTAACTACTACCCAGCTTGAACGCCACCCAGCCCCCGGACCCCGCGGGCTCGAGGGAGAGGGGCACCGCGTCCGCGTCATAGGGGCTGCGGCAGGGCGAAGCGAACGGGTAGTTTCTGCTGCTGTCCATGTCGACACACAACCGGCCGTATTCGACGCGCAACCGCTGGAAGTTGCGGCAGGCGTAGCTGCCCTCGGTATCCTGGCAGTACACGCACGGCCGGCTGGTGATAGTGCCGCACCGGTCAGAGCAGGCGCGGGTTTCCCACGTCGACGCCACGCATTCGTTCACGTTGGTACACGTGACGCCGTTGCCGGCGTAGCCCGCGTTGCACGTACAGTAGAAGCTGCCACAGTGTCAGTGCAAGTGGCCCGGGCATCGCAGTTGTGTGTCCCGACCGCGCATTCGTTCTGGTTGACGCAGAGTCCGTCGACGCCCGAGGCAGAGAAGACATAACCCGCCTGGCACTGGCAGCTGTACCCCAGGTACGGGTACTGGGACACGCACAGCTGGTGGCACGGCGGTGGCCCCAACTTGCACGCATTCGGGTTCAGGTGCTGGAACGAGCTCAGGGCGCGCTGGGACAGCCCGAGCGCCAGGCCGTCCGTCAGGTAGGCGAAGGCGGGCAGCTCGGAATACGCCTCCGACACCAGATAGAACCCCCACGCCAGGTCCGCCACGATGCCGCAGTAGCCCGCCGCCGGGCCCAGCACGATGGCGGACTGCAGCGCGCAGGGGCTCGACGCACAGGTCAGGCAGTACCCGTAGCTCTGGGCCACGGTCCGGCTCGTGACCTGCTGCCCAAAGGCAGCGGGGTCGGCCAGCGCGGGCCACAGCACGTGTCCGCGCTCGGACAGACCAAACACCACGTCCTGCCAGGCGGGGCGCGCGTAGCACTCGTCCTTGGTCCGCAGGTAGCGCAGCGGTAGGGTCGGCGCGCCGGCCAGGGCGTAGTCTGCGTACAGGCACCCCTCCTGGCCCCGCAGCGTGATGACCTGGCCTAGTTTCGACCAGGTCGCCGGCTCCAGGATCACGTCGCTCGGCAGCGCCGGGGCGGACGGAGCGGGCGCCGAGCCGGACGCCGACGGCGACGCGCTGGGCGTGCGGGAGCGGCTCTGGGGCGTGCCGGACGCCGACGGCGACGCCGAGGCCGACACCTGCGACCCACGCCAGCGCCTCGGTGCCCGGGAAGTCCACGGCGGAGCTGACCAGGTTGACGGGGCCGGCCAGCAGCTCCGGCGGCAGGGCGCGCGGCGACGGGCTGGCGGACACTGCCGTGCGCGTGGGCGACACGCTGGCCGAGCGGGAGGCGGAGGGGCTGGCCGGGCGGGAGGCCGACGCCGACCGCGACGCGCTCGTGCTGGCCGAGGCGCTGGCGCTGTCGGAGCCCCCCTGGCTCCGGCTGGGCGTGGGCGAGCGCGGGGGCGTGGGCGTCACCGTCGCCGTCGCGCTCGTGCTCGCCGCGGGCGACGCGGACGCCGTGCGGCTGGGCGTGGCCGACCCCGACGCCGTGCGGCTGGGCGTGCGCGTGGGCGGCTCCCCGGGCCTCGCCGGCGTCAGCAGGCAGTCCCCGTCGGCGCACAGCGAGCGCGCCTGGAAACCGGCCGGGCCCAGCAGCAGCTGCGACTCGCAGGCGCCCGGCGCGAGGCGGAAGTGCCCCCCGGCGTGACATCGAGGAACACGGCCTGCCACGCGTCCCGGTAGTCGCTGGGCTGCCACTGCGCGTTCGGGCCCGCCGTCGTTGCCGCCGGGGGCTCGCACGGCGCCGCGGCGGCACGGAGGGCCAGGGACAGCCCCAGGGGCTGGTAGCCGGTCACGGTCGCGCCCGCCGCCGGCCACTCCACGTGCCCATTGTGCACGTGCACGGCCAGCTGCAGCTCCTGCGCCCGGGTGGCCGGCGGCGGCGGGCAGGCCGCGAACAGGGGCAGCTGCTGCCACAGCAGGCGCTGGGGCCAGAAGCACAGCCCGTCGTTGTTGCGCAGCACCCAGGGCTCGTCCCGCAGCGACGGCGTGGGCGACACCGACACGCTCGCGCCCAGGGGCACCTACACCAGCACGAGCGCCGCCCAGCCGGCCGCGCCGGCCCGCGCCACGTCGCCCGGCCGCGCCGGTTCGCGCAGCGCCCGCCGGCCGCCGCCGCACGAGTACACCACGTACCACGCGGCGCCCGTGGCATCCAGCGACCAGCCGGCGGACGACTGCACGAGCGTGGACGCCACGCCCCGCAGCGCCAGCACGTCGTCGCCGCACTCGTCCCGCAGCCACTGCAGCCGGTCGTCCGGCGCCACGGCGCCGTCGCAGGTCCAGTTGGTGCCGAAGCCGTGCTCGCACCGCACCGCCCCGTCGGCAGCCTCGCGCTCGTACTGGTACGCCAGGCACTGGCGCCAGTACTCCGCCGGCGCCAGCAGGCGCTGCGCCCCGTACCACACGCGGCCCAGCGCCCAGTTGACGGCCCACGCCTTCTGCGCCGGCAGCGCCAGGGGGCACTCGGCCCACACCAGGTCCGCCGGCCGCAGGCACCAACCCCGCGCCGCGCTGCGCAGCAGCAGGCCCGGCCGCTCGCTCGGCGTCACGCTGGGGGAGGAGGTGCGGCTGCCTGTGCGCGTCGCCGTCCGGCTGCCGCTCGGCGAGCGGCTAGCGGTCGGCGTGCGGCTCGCGCTGGCGCTCGGGCTCGCCGTGCGCGAAGGCGCCGGCGTGCCGCTGGGCGTCAGGCTGGGGGTCGGCGTGAGGCTGGGCGTGGCGCTGGCCGAGCGCGACGCCGAGGGCCACAGGTCCGCCACGTTGGCGCGCAGCTCGCGCACGCGCGCCGACAGGTGGCAGCCCGTGCCGGGCGGCACCCGTTCCTCGCAGCGCTCGCCCACGTACCCGGGGTCGCACACGCACACCGCGGCGGGCGGCTCGTGGTACGGCGCCGTGCCCGCCGGCCCGGGCCAGGCCCCGCGCTCGCACAGGCGCCCATGCCCGTGACAAAAGACGTGGGCGGCGCAGCAGCCCGGCTCTCCTGTCTCGCCGGCCCAGCAGCGGCACTGCGCCAGGCCGCAGCCGACCTGGCCCGGCGTGCAGAAGCCGAGCGCGTGGGCCCCGCCAGCCCCGGCACCCCGCACGGCCGGCGCCCGGGTGGCCAGGGCCAGCTCGCCCGCCCGGCAGGGCGTGCCGGCGTCGCTCAGCAGGTCCCCCGCACACGCCCGGGCGCGCAGCGCCGGCGAGTCGGTGCAGTTCAGGCGCGGCTCGGCGTCGGCGGGGCTCGCGCACGCCGACTCGGGCAAGCTGCCGCGGCAGGGCCAGCGGCAGTAAAAGTCACATAAGTACGGTACGTTAGTATCCGGTGGTGTGTCCACCCCCGAGTTACTCTTCCATCGGTAATCGCGCCGGCAGAAGCTCAGCGCCGCCCCTTCGCAGCTCCCCGTTGAGCCGGCCCCACCGTCCATGAACCTGTCGGGCAGGTCCAAGCATTCCTCCCACGCCCAAGGAATCACATTCTCGTTGTTAAACCGGGTGCAGCAGTAGCGCCAGCCGCCGGAACTCCCCTCACTCTCCTGGTAGAAGCAGCGCAGCACCGACCAGTAGAACACGCCCGGTTCTTTCTGGACGTAGACGCCGAGGGCGTACAAGGGAAAGAGCAATAGATCGCCCACGTTCGACGTAAATAGCGAGTCTAGCTGGGCTTCCTGGGCGAAACTCTGGTTGCGGCTAAACGCGACCATGCTCTGGTACCACGTCCAGTTGGCAAAGCGAGTGGCGTTTGCCGGACCGACGGTCCAGCCCAGCGCGTGCCCGTGTTTGCTTTGCAGGGCCCACAGGTCCAGCGGAGAACATACACGTGCATGTACCTCCGCGTCGCTGGCGGTAGCCTCGCAGCCGTCCAGGATCCCGGCGCTCTCGCTGCAGAAGATCAGCGCTTGTATGCTCTGGCTCGTGGCAGCGGGCGCGGGGGTCCAAATCCGGCAGTGTCTGGCCCGCCCCAGTGGCACCGGCCAAGGGTACCGGCCGTCCGTGCCTAGGCTGAGTGTGTCCAGTACCAACGGGGTGGAGCTCACACCCCCTAACACAGTGAGATCCGCAGCGGCAGGGGCTGTGAGCCAGCACCACCACCACCACCACCCAGCAACCGACATACGACGGATTTGTGGCCCCCACCCCCCCAAACCGTCGGTAGTCAAGGAGAGCGTGTTTCTTTTTTTCCTCTCTCCTTCGCTTTGGGAGCAAGCAAAACGCAGAGAACAGCTCTCCCTCGTCCCCAAAGGAGACGGCCACCAGAGGGAAAGGAGGGGAGAGACTGCCTTCCCCTCCTTCACTACACCAGAAGAAAGTTAGTTCTCTCTTTTCTGTCTCCTTCTCACTCTTAGCTTGTTGGCTTTTCCCCGCAGCTGCCAGCCTAGGCCAAAAGACACGTGAGCTCTCTTCCTTTCGTGTCTTCCACCAACAGCCTGAGATGGTGTTCTGCGTGCTGTGCTGGCTGGTAGCGAGCCTGAGCTGGCTTTGCATTGCCGTGGGCTGTCCCGAGGTCGTGCCGGGCCTGAACTATACAGAATACCTCGCGCTGGGAGACACACTCTGTTACCGACTGCGCGTCCCCTACACCTATCTCATTTGGATAGAGTCCCTGACCTACCGGACCGGCGGGTCGAGTCCAGGCAGCCCATGCACACCCCGGCCCTGGCCAACGACGGGCTCTGGCGTACGCAGACCGAGGTACTCACCCGGGACCAACACTACCAGGTGTGGTTCGGCCACGACTGTAACTCGACTGACGACCTGCTGGGGACGTACAACGTGTCCTTCACGGCCACCACTGCCGTGCCCGCGGGTCTGGCCCGGATCACCACGTTCGTGACGCTGCCCTATGTCACGGCCGAGGCGTGCCCTCCCGGCCAGCCGCGGCCGTCGCCACTGCCGCCCCAGGATTCTGCACTCACCAGTAATTCGCCTTCATCGTCGCCCTTTGTCCCTGTGCTGTCGTCGGGGGTCACGTCCGCGCCCGGCGACTGGCCGCAGCTGTGGCCGGGCCAGAACTACAGCCTGGCGGTCCCCGAGCTCGCGCGTGCGGGCCTGCGGGCGCCACTGCCGTGGGGCCAGGACGTGACCTACACGCTGCGCGGCGTCGAGCCAGGCGACTCACAGTTTACGGCGGAGGTCTGGCACTGCCGCGGCGGCGGGGGGGGCTGCTCCCTGCTCGCTAGGGGTGCCAACGCTTCACAGCTCACAGCCACGGCCCGGCACCTGTGCCTGTCGGCGGCGGACGACGAGGTCCTGCTGCTCCTGCACAACGCCCGGGTGAGCCTGTACTCCGACCTTACTCTGGCGGCCGCCTGGTCGGCCGGGCCGGCGCGCCAGTCTGTTTTGGCGGTTTGCGTGCCCCCGCCCAGCCACGCGGCCAGCCCCAGCCCCGCCGCCAGCCCCGGCCCCGCCGCCAGCCCCGGCCCGAGCGCGACCGCGCCCCGTGGCGAGGAGGCCAGCTCGGCCCGACGCGCGGCCGGGGCGCTCTCGTGGCTCGCGCTGGCCGCCCAGGCGGCCGCCGCCTGGTGGCTAGCCAGCCAGCCAGACTAGGCCGGCGCTGCGCCGGGGGAGCGGGTAGCTAGCCCCGGCCGACAGACACGCCCTCCACGGCTGGCTGGCTGGCTGGCTGGCTCAGCTCAAACAAGCCCTGCGTCGTCATGAGTAAAAAGAATAGCTCGAGAGCTAGCGCCGGGCGCCAGAGCCACCCAGGGGGGTGGGGCTAGCAGCCAACAGTCTTCCACCCGCGAGGCTACACTTCTTTTTTCTGCTGGCTAGCCAACTGGGACCGCACGCCCACCCCCAGGGTCTGGATCTTGGTTCGCCGAGCCGCAGGACGAGAGCTCGCAGGCCGGGTGGCACGGAAAGACCCCGTCGGCCGGGCTCGAGTGGCGTGGACTCCCCCCTTTTCGGTCGGGTGGCATACGGGGCCTGGCTTTTCCAGCCAGGTGGCCTACGGAGACCGGGCTTTTCCGGCCAGGTGGCCTACGGAGACCGGGCTTTTCCGGCCAGGTGGCCTACGGGACCGGGCTTTTCCTGTCAGGTGGCATACGGGGCCTGACTTTTCCGACCAGGTGGCATACAGGGCCTGGCTTTTCCGGTCGGGTGGCTATGTTCGTTTGGCCGGATACACCCGCTGCCTTTTTTTCCTCCCCTCTCCCTTCCCCCCTCTCCCCTCTCCCTTCCCTTCTCCCTTCTCCCTCCCCGTTGCCAAACATTGTGCAGCCCCCCACCCGGCTTTTTTACCCAACCCGAGTCAGGTAGGGGGTGCCACCGGTGGTTTTTTTCCTCACCGCAGGACCAGGCAAATTTTCGTACTTACCGGAAAAAATTAAATCCTGTGACCCAGAACTGTCCCGCTGGAGAGAATCGCACTTGTGGGTCCAGGCCGCCCTAAAGTGCCACCCCGGAGGGGTATAGTCCGGCACCACCGAGAACGGCCGGCCCATCCTAGTAGACAGGAATAAACACCGCTATAAACGGACAAAATAAATAAAAATAAATTTAGTTATTTGTTGTCGATAGGCAGGACGTGCTCCGATGCCAATATGTACCTAGGTGTGCACCCCGACCGGTCAGGTCAGGGCAGGTCTGGACCCACAAGTGCGATTCTTGCTACCAGAAGACTTATGGGCCACAGATTTTTTTCTTGTAGGGTAGAAAAATTCGCCTGGTTTTGCGGCCTGTAAAGGAAAGCAAACCGGTGGCACCGGAGCCGTGTCGAGCACAAGAAACCGGGTGGGGGGCTGCACAATGTTTGGCAACGGGGAGGGAGAAGGGAGAAGGGAGAAGGGAAGGGAGAGGGAGAGGGGGGAAGGGAGAGGGGAGGGAATAAAGGCAGTGGGGGGTATCCGGCCAGACGAATACAGCCACCCGGCCGGCCAGCCTGGTCCTGCTGTGCCACCCGGCCAGCCAGCCTGGTCCTGCTGTGCCACCCGGCCAGCCAGCCTGGTCCTGCTGTGCCACCCGGCCGGCCAACCTGGTCCTGCTGTGCCACCCGGCCGGCCAGCCTGGTCCTGCTGTGCCACCCGGCCAGCCAGCCTGGTCCTGCTGTGCCACCCGGCCGGCCAGCCTGGTCCACCCGGCCGGCCAACCTGGTCCTGCTGTGCCACCCGGCCGGCCAACCTGGTCCTGCTGTGCCACCCGGCCGGCCAACCTGGTCCTGCTGTGCCACCCGGCCTGCCAACCTGGTCCTGCTGTGCCACCCGGCCGGCCAGGCCCAGCCGTTCGTGCTGCTCGACCTGCCAGAAGCCTTCCTTTGGTCGCTGGTAACCGGTTCAAGAGGTGCACGCTTCCCAGGTGGCCGTGTGAGGCCGAGCTTCCTGCCAACAAGCAGAGGGGGCAGGCCAGCCGCCACCTGGCGGGTCCGCGAGCCTCCCCACCTCAGTGCCGACCCCCTTTTCATCCCCACTCCTTGCTCCAGCCTCCCTGCCCAAAAGCCACTACCCAGCCTACTCCCTCTCCAGGCTTACCGCTACGGCCACGTGCAGAGCAGGAAGCCAGAAGCTGCTACCCCCGTCCTCGACTCCCGGCCGGACAAGGGGTTCCTTCCTGGGGCCACAGCCGGCCCGACGCTACGACTGCCGGCGGTTGCTAGCATGTGTGTGGAGCAGGCGCCACCTCACGAGGCGGCCGTTTCAATAGAAAGCCTACCTTGGTGGGGCTGACGGTACAGGCTAAGAGCCAGGGCAGCCCCCCTGTCTTCCCCTCTCTTCGGAGCAGCCCCCCCCTGTTTTGTTCTAGGCGCCGCCGACTAACGACCGGGTGCGGCCGAGTTCGGACGGACTCCGCCCCCCCTGGATCGACGTCTTGGGGCATACTGCCTCAGCCAGGCCCGGTCAGCACTCCTTTCACCGCCTGCTTCGTAAGCCTTCGCGGCCTGGACTTCTCTGTCAGCAGTACGCGTTTGCAGGCCTTGCAGGCCCGTGCCTGCTTGCTCCAGTTTCATCTGCTTCGTCCACTAGCTCCTAGTGCGGGCGCCCGGGGTACGGACCTGGGTCGTGGGCCGGGGAAGAAGAGAGGGTGTCCTTTGAGCTCCTCTCGGGTGGGCCGGGGAGGGGGGGGGGGAAGAGGAGGCAACCACCCCAGGGAAAGCCAGGCACGCTCTACCTGCCCGTGTTGGCTCCGACCCGCGGGCGCGGCCGACCCCCCGTCTCCCCCTCCCCCCCCCCCCCCCCCCGGGCGCGACCCGTGTCCTGCCACGCGGGAGGCCCCTCTCTCCCCACACCCTCCTCCGCACTAGCGCGGGCCACTGGCGCGGGGGCGACGGTCTCCCGCTAGGTGCCAGCAGGCTAGTGGCAGCAGTCCCCGCGTGGCGGGAGGAGAGCGAGCCTCCGCCTGGTCAGCGCCCGCCACCTGGCGACCCCCCCTCTCTCCGCACCTCGGCCGTGCCCCCCCTAGGGGTGCCACCCCCCCCTCCCCACCCCACTGCGCCCCCCTCCCCCGTGCCCTCCCCGCCCCCCGCACGCGCCCCTCGGGTGGAGGAGGCGGTCGTCGCGCGGGGGGTGGGACCTAAAGCCGAACCGCGGGCCCGCGTGCCACCGGCAGAAGCGAGTGCCCCGCCGTCCCACTTTACCTGCCGATGCTGTCGGGCCAGCCCAAGATCCCGCTGGCCTACACGGGGCCGGTCGGGACCCAGGCCACGCTGGACCTCTTGGCCGACCTGCGCTTGCTAGGCCAAGGCACGTACGGCTCGGTGTTCAAGTGGGGGAAGCGCGCCCTGAAGCTAGTGAAGGATTGTTCCCGGGAAGAGGAAGCGGGCTACGCGCGGCTACAACGGCTCGGGGTGGGGCCGGCCGTGTATGAGATCCAGGTCCTGCACGGCCCCGCCGCCCACAAGTGGCTGCGCCGGCGCGTGCCGCGGACGGGGGCCCTGGTCGCGGCCCTCGAGCGCCTGCTGGGCCTGCGCGGTTGTGATTGCCGCGAGACCCAGTGCGCGGACGGCGAGCAGCGCGCCGTGACCCACTGCCTGGTCCTGGTGCACCTGGAGGCCTTCGACCTGGACCTCAGCAAGTACCCGCTGCCCGGCTCGGTGCCCCGCCTGGCCACTGACTTGGTGGAGCCCGTCGCCCGGTTGCTCAAGCAGGTGGTCGTGCAAGGGGGGTGTTTCCCCTTTGATGCCAAACCCGCCAACGTGCTGCTGCAGCTCAGTGGGGGGGAGGGGGGGCCACTGCGGCTAGCGCTGACGGACCTCGATGAGGCGACCATGTATTTCCTCCGTGACCCGGACGAGGCGGCGTCGGACGCGGCCCTTTTGTACTTGAAGGCCGCCGCGCGTTTCCACACGGCCTGGGACCTGCTGCAGTGTGCCATCCTGCCCCGCGGTGGCTGGCGCTATTGGACTCTGTACGCGGTGGACGCCCTAGTAGAGGACTGGGACGTGTACCTGTGTTTGCTGGCCAAGCACCTGCAACGCGCAGAGACACCGGGCCACGCGACCGTGGGCCGGCCGCTCACGGTCGCGTGGCTGCGGAACTGCCTGCGCAGCAACGGACTGCCCGAGCCGCGCACGGCAGCCTTCTGGCGCCCGCTCACCGCCGGCGGCAGCCCAGAGGCGGCGCTGGCGGAGGGGCACCCCGTGGTGGACATTTTTCTGTTTGCGGCCAAGCGCTGTTTGCAGCTGCTGCACCAACAGCGCCTGGATTGCTATGGCGCGATCCAGGAGATTGCTAGCCGGTGTTGCGGCGGGTGGCTGCGCATTTGCCTCGAGTTTTTGGGGCCGTTGGTGCAGGCCAGGTTCCGGGTGCCGGCACAGCGCGGCTCGGCCCGGGGGGCGGAAAGGAAGCGGGCGCGTTCGGCGGAAGGCCCCCCCGACCGCCCGGTCGAGGCCTGACCACCGTGCTGTCGCGGGGGGAGGGAGTGGGGGGGGGGGGGGGGACGCCGGTCCCCCCCCCCCCCCCCCGTGGACAATAAAAAACCACTAGTCACTGACAAGCGTAGCCGCTCCGGTCCCGCCGGGCCCCGGGACTGGCCGCGGGCGGCCGGGCCGCGCAGTGCACGCGGCCGGTGCCCGCGGCCCACGCGCTCCCCTGGCACCCGCGCCGGGGGAGGGGCGCCCCCCCCCCCGCCGCCGCCGGCGCGGCGCGGCGCGCGCCCGGTCCTCACCACGCGTCCGTGCGCGCGCGCGGGGGGGGGGGGGGAGAGAAGGAAGAGCACGTGCCCCCCGGCCCCGCCCAGACAGACAGCGTGGCACGCTTACAAAACCTAGTCGCGGCGGAATTCGACCGACAAGCCTAGATGCAGCCGCTACCACCACCACCCCCGCCCCGGACGACGCGCTGGCGGGTCCGCCGCCTGACCAGGCTCCCGGGGGCCTGCTGGGCCCCCACGGCCCCCACGGCCCCCCGCTGGTCCAAGCGCTGGACGTGGCGTCTGCGAGGCCGACACACGGGAGGACTGCGCGTGCTGGTCCTGCCGCCTGCGGGGGCTGCACCAGTGCGAGCCGCGGCAGTGGCGCTGCCACTGCTGGGGCTGCACCATTGCGCACCGCTTCTCGGAGCGACGGCTCGTGCTGTACTGGGCGGCCGACCGGGACGAGGAAAGGGCGGCGCTGCTCCGGCTCGGGGTACGCGTCATGGCCCGGCTAGACCTCGGGGTCCAGACGCCCGCTACGCTCTGGGAGGCAGCGCGCCTGGAGGAGCTGTGCCGGCGCCCCGCGTGGCGAGCCCGCCTGGCACCACTCTGCGAGGCGCTAGGGTGCCACGAGCGCTGGCGGCGGGCCGGGGGAGGGGGCGGGGCGGCGCCCGAGGCACTGGAGCCGGAGCCGGAGCCGGAGCCAGAGCCGGGGGCGAGGCGCCTGTTGGCCATCGTGTCGGAACCCCTGGCCTCCAACTGCCGGTGCCGGCTGTGCGGCGTGTACAACAACCTGGGCACCTTCGGCCTCCGGGAGCAGGCTAGGGTGTGGGCCGAGCACGGGCTCGCGCCGCTGGACCCCCTGGTGGGCAAGCCCGCCGGTGGCACGGGGGGCAGAACCGCTGGGCCATGCGCCGGCAGACCAGCCTGCAGCGGGTCGTGTCCTGCAGCCAAAACTGGTGGCTCTGGTACGACGCGCGGGGGGAAGTGCTCTTCCATCCCCGCCGGGATGTGTACTACGACTTTGCGCAGACCCTGCGCGCGCTCACCAACCTCGGGCACCTGGTCCAGTATGCGGAGGAGCGGCCCGCAGGGGAGGACAACGTGCTGCTGTATTCGTGTGACAACGGCCGACAGGAGCTGTGTGTGCTGCTAGCGTACGTGCCGAGTAGCACGGAGCTCCGGGCCGAGTGCCGGAAGCGACAACGCAACGGCGTTTTCCTCTCGACCAGCGCGCTCTACTTCCATTCCCCTGCTACGTTGCAGTGGCTAGCCAGGGCACGGGCCGGGGCGGGGCGCTCGGACCCGCACGTACGGTATGTGGTCGCCATGTTCCACGCGGCCAGGGAGCTGGCCGGCGGCGGAGAGGCCGGCGAGCCCGACGGGGCCGATGGGGCCGACGGGGCCGACGGGTGGCAACCTTACCAGCCCGTACTCTTGTATTTTACGCAGTGTGGCCGTTAGTGGGCCGGACGGCAGGGATTTTCAGCCTAGCACTGGCGTGCCCAGGCGGCGGCTGTCAGTAAAAAAACCTACTCTGGCACGAGACGGACGACGAGGCTCTAGCGGGGTCGGCCGGCAGAGGAAGAAGGTCAGGGACGACGGGGCCGCTGGCGCCGCTGGCGCGGGTGGGCGTCAGGCGCTCTCTGCCGGTCGGGGTGGCAGGAAAGGCCGGTCTTTTTTGGTCGGGTGGCACGAGTGGCCAGTCTTTTCCGGCCGGGTGGCACGAGTGGTCGGGCTTTTCTGGCCGGGTGGCACTTGTGGTTGATTTAGTTGCTAGTCGTGTGTCAAAGTCTGTATTTGCTCTTGCCGTCGTATAGTATAAATTAGTTCCCTCTGCTAAGTTGGTTGTTGATTTAGTCGCTAGCCGTGTGTCAAAGTCTGTATTTGCTCTTGCCGTCGTATAGTATAAATTAGTTCCCTCTGCTAAGTTGGTTGTGCTCTTTATTGCTAATTGAGTGTCAAATCTCGCATTGGTGTAATAAGGGTTTGTTCCTTCGGCTAAAACTAAACATTCGACAATCTTGGGGGTATCCCTTTTTCCGAAATTTTCCATGAAGTATATGGACTTTTTTGAAAACGTGTGGAAATGAAAGGAAATGAATTCCCTGATTGCAGAACATATAAAAATAATATTAAAATATGTTTTTATTAATTGTAATACACTTTAACTTCATCTTCAGAGGTGGGCAGGAACCGGTCCGACACGGTAATTTTTCTACTTTTTCGTAGTCCCGGCTACCATGAATCTATGATGATAACAATGCCGAACATGCAGAATTTGCTTTTACTGTTTATTCTTGCTTATATTAAGCATTTTACTATATTAAGACATGGTTTTACCTTCAAAAAATTCTGTTTGCCCGCTGTGACGTACGCTGGTACGTAGAGGGGGGAGGGGGGGGGGGTGGGGGGGGGGAATGGGTCGGAGGGAGGACGCTTCACATCAGATTCTGGTGCATTATCAGAGTTAAACAAATTTCTAATTTCAGTTTTTAGAAGAAGCGTTACAGTTGCAGTTGCCCTAGACAAAAACCATTATGAAAAAGTCGGACCCAGAAAAATTCATTCAAAAAAAATAATCACATACGACCACGTCCACGTCCACGTCCACGTCCACCCGCAGCACGACGTGCGCGGCGACGTCCGCGCAAACGGATTCCTGAGTTACGCATTCTCCAACTTGCGTCGGAGCGATCTGAATCATCTACAATATGGATAGCATCATGTTAAGGAGGAGAAGAACAAGAAGAAGAAGAAGAAGAAGAAGAAGAAGAAGAAGAAGAAGAAGAAGAAGAAGAAGAAAACTAATACCATGCTTTTCTTCCTCTGAACCAGAAGATCGATCAGACGATGAGTCAGTTGATGAACTGGAAGATGAAGTATCAGATAAGTCATCCTCTGAATCTGCCACTGGTTCTGCAGGCTGAGCAGCACCAAGCTCTTCTTCCTCAGGGAACCCACAGTCGCATCGTTCGAAATGGTTCCACGCTTGTTCAATAAGCTCTGCCTTCTTGAACTGTTTCCGATCGGAGTTTTGCGTTGCAACACCATGCATTCTCATCCATGATTTCAATTCGCTAACTACCATCTGCTTGGACGCAAATTGCTTTTTTTCCTCTGACGATCTTAGCAACGTGAGAATTTTCCGCCAAGGCTCAGAAGCATTTCCAAATGCTAAATCCTGCTCCTGCTTTTCTTCGCTAGTAAGCTGTCTTGCACCACGCCATCTCGGGTGAGCTGGAGGACGTCCTTCATTAACAAAATAAGTGCGTGGTAAGGACAGCAGCTCTTCATCGGTCAAACGCGTAAGTGCGTTCATTTTCTCCTGTCGTTCTTGAGGCAACTCCATCCAATTTACAGGTAGCTCGTCGATCAATCGAAATTCTGCTCTCCATTCCTTGCCTTTTGCATCGACACAGGACATATGAGCAGGACGGCCGGGCAGGCCGCCTTCGAAGTAATCTCCATCCACCTCTACTCTGGTCAAATTTCCACCTGCTAACATTTCCTCCACATGTGCTCGCTCATCCGGCCCTAGGTATTTAGTAGCCAAAGCACGAATATCCTTCTTCAGGCGCGGATTGACGAAGTAGCCGACTGGAAGCTTGGGAGGCATGTCGGTCGCTGTCATAAATAGAGAGAGAGATAGATAGATAGAACGAGAGAAAGAGAGAGATATATATATATATATATAGAGAGAGAGAGAGAGAAAGAGAAAGATAGATAATATTATTACCGGGGCGTCCGATAAACAAATTGATCGGTTCTCCTCTGGGATCATCACGCACTCCATGAAAATCCTGTGCGTCTCCCCAAGTAGCGATCTCTACAGTCGGCAAAGCGTCAGGATCTTTCTTGGTGATTCTATATGCCAAGGGTTTGTTGTAGTTTTTGAAACTCTTGTTCATACACGGGCTAAAATGAGTCATCCAGTCGTAGTTACATCCGAGAACAACCAGCACATGCCTCTTCTTGTGCTGCTTCTTGAATGCAAGAATGAGCTTTAATAACGCTTGAGCGATGTTAGTTGTCAGGAAGGTGCTCTTCCACCCGATATCCATAACTCGAAATTCCTGATCATCTCCATCGTGCCCGTGCCCTGGTGGCTTGCGATGTGACTCTACTTGGAAACGGATTCCTCTGTCAACGACATTGAGCCCAAGGAAACCCAGCATCGCCCACGCGGTGTTATCACCAGCTCCGTCCCACTCAAGATATAATTTCCACGCTTGCATTGTGCGAGGGTTCCAAAGTTGCCAATGTAAAAGTGCGGCAAGCATAGTAATGTTGCTGTTCGCGCCGTGTTCTACCGCGCCTTCAAGGTACGTCAGAATAAAATGCGTATCGGTAGTGTAGCAGGTATTGATTCCAACGCAAAGGCGAAACACAATTTTTCCTTTGAAATCTTTCGCGGCGCGGCGGCAAGATGGGATCTTCACTGGCGGTTTCATATCGGCTGATATGACTGTGGCAGCAAAATCTGCTGGTGCTGCCTTCTTGCGCTGCATGCTGGCAACGCGGCACGCCCTGTGAATTTTGTGATGAAGCCTGCTACGGCGACGCCATTCTTGAGCTTCTACTTCAGTCCTGAAACCGTTAGAATGATCAGCAGCAAGCTCTGTGCAGATCTCGCATTTTGAGAAATCTCCTTCTGCAAAACAAACCTGTAATAAGTAATGATAACGAAAATATGCATAATACCTCTGACAAACTTGACGTGCGGAAAATCCATGCGCCAAACTTTGTTGATCGTATTGTCTGTCGGAGGATTATTTGGATCAACTCGTTTCGAACAACCAAACCGAAGGCACATATCTTTCCAATTCTCGCGAACATAGTTTTGGACTCCTGCGTCCTGAGCCATTTCTTGCATCCTCCATATTCCGTCGCTGCATATCTCCGGGTAACTCTCCATGAACTTCTCGCAGAGTAATACTGCTACCACATCTTCTGTTTCAGGAACGGTTGAGTAGCTTTTTGTCAAAACCTTCGTGTTATTTGCAAGAAGTTTGTGTGCTCTTGACAAAACTTTATCACCGATCCCGTAGATACGCTGCCAGGCTACTTTGCACACAGCCTCCGTTAAATACATATACTGAAACGATCCAGTTTTTGTTTGAAACGATTCAAGCTGCGAAGCTGCCCAAGAATAAAGCTCACTGAGAGACGATGACGCATTCTTCGCTCTCGTGTAAAGCACATCACGCGTGTCGATAAATGAATAACACTTCCACTTTTTGCAGCAGACAGACTTAACTTCCCTGTCCAAGTCGGCGAAGGTAATCCCCAACAGTTTTTGGAGCGCAGACGGTCTCTGAAGCTTCACTGCACCTTTCGTGCGACTTTTCATCGTGTAGGGGCGCGTTGGATTCTTACGTGGTCTGCTGTAAGGAATTGGTGATAATCTCATGATGTTATACAACAGCTCATTCGATTCCATAAGCTCGTCGAAGTTCAATCGAAGCTCGTTGGATAATTCCGCATCGTCCACGCCGACCAGAGGAGGAAGCAATCCAGGGTTGATAGATGCAGCATCACCGTTTGAATCCGTATCTGAACACTCTTCGTCGACGTTCTACGCAAACAAGATCGCTTATGAACATTAACCAGCATGAACATAGACAGGTAGAGAAAAAAAATTACCATGGAGCCAGTAGGAAGATATAGTCTAGAGCTGCTGCAGCTACTAACATCATATCCTGTAGTGACAGTAGAACTGTCTGACTGTTTCCAGCTGTCGAGGTTAGCATCAACGTCAGGAACACCTGCCTGTAAAAAAGAATCTTCTCAGTAATAATTTTCATTTATTTATTTTTTACCTGTGCATCACTCAAGCTTGATTTTTCTGTGATGACTGTAATGTCCGAGCTTTCCCTGGGCAGAAGCGTGCGGCGACTATCTGAAATTGAGGACACGCTGTCGAGAAGCTTCCTCTTTTTTTCCGGCGGAATAGATGATGACCTGGAGAGCGGTTGCTTTCCATCAGAACTAATACTGCTGACCGACGCTAAAAGTTCAACCTTTGCTTCATGAAGCAAGGAAATTGACTTAAGTGGAAGCGGATGTTCTTTCTCAGGAACGATGAAACATACATGACCAATGTCAGTCTCGAACAGGAAAACTGGGATTTTAGCTCCTTCCTTGGCAGCCTCTTTCAACCAGACCGGATGTGCATCGCTTGGCAGCGTAGCTATCTCTAGGTCTGGATTAGGTGCATAGCTGAGCAAAATCTCTTGATCTTTCGATATTGCGGTGGTGACAGTCACAATAGGAGTACCCTTGCTGACCTGACATTATTTACAACAATATTTATAGAAAAAATACAACACACGTAACAAAAACTTACATTGCATGGATGTATGTAACAACTAACATAATTTACCTTCACGTTCGGTCGGCAAGTGTCATCGTCGAGCTTGTTGAACCCTTGCGATGAAGAGTTGATGAGATGCATTGCATTCCTGCTCGATTCGTTAATGAATTTAATTGGATGCATCCCTGTTTGCAGGGAACTCCCAATTTTCATAGTGAAATGATCAGAAAATGCAGCATGATCTGCAGCACGCAAAGACTTTCCTCCTGGTTCGAGGAGCCCAAGCTGAAAAGGAGGAAGGTATTTATCAGCAAAGACTCCGTAGCCACCACCACGGTGTGCCACATATATCGGCGCCTTGCTAGCCCTCAGCATGGCATACCTAAAGTTTGAAATACACATGAAAAAAATGGCAGTGCTTCCCGTTAGAGGGAATCACTAAAAAAAAAAAAGGACAGAGAAAGGCTCACTGATAGAAGGCCACACACACTAGCTAGTTATACTAAAGCTAGTATCTATACTCCCCTCTTTAAACTATGCTATATAATAATAATAATAATAATAATAATAATAATAATAATAATAATAATAATAATAATAATAATAACAATAATAACAATAATAATAATGATAATAGATTTATCAGTCAATTGGCCTTTGATCCTGTCGGACATGTGCCTCCATTGGTAGCACGGGGCCGTTCGGTGACGCGGCTCCGCTC
Source organism: Paulinella micropora (assembly GCA_019918135.1). Classification (NCBI taxonomy): domain Eukaryota; phylum Cercozoa; class Imbricatea; order Euglyphida; family Paulinellidae; genus Paulinella; species Paulinella micropora. The sequence goes on along the minus strand of WBZZ01003152.1, from coordinate 22,551 downwards.
CAAAGACTCAATAATAATAATAATAATAATAATAATAATAATAATAATAATAATAATAATAATAATAATAATAATAATAATAATAATAATAATAATAATAATAGTGCTTCTCAGTCAATGGCGAATGCATTTCTGCACATGTGCCTCCATCGTCTCACCCGTGAGGGGAGTACGAAGATTTGACGATAGGCTCTACTGACACCCCCGCAAGGCAGCTCCAAGCAACAATAATAATAATAATAATAATAATAATAATAATAATAATAATAATAATAATAATAATAATAATAATAATAATAATAATATATTGAAGAGGAAATGCAAAATCATGCCGGTCAGTTTCACAAACTTTTGTGCAGAGTTTTTTCCACAGATTGTTGTGTACAGAAGAAAAGAATAGCATTCCCGCTCATTCTGAGCTGGGAAAAGAGCGGGAATGCTGTTACATCTTCTCGAAATGTCATGCTCTCAATAAAATCTCTGCACAAAAGTTTGCAAAACAGCAATCCAAAAACGAGTTTCATCGAATTGCTGGTTTGTGAAAAATAGATTAAGCTGGGTCGTGCAATGTTAGGAAATGACATTTATAGCTTCAACAAACACGTTGCAGCAGAAACATGCAAGGGATGACATGAGTTGAGAGTACGTACTAGGAAGGAAATGCAAAATCATGCCGGTCGGTTTTCACAAACTTTTGTGCAGAGTTTTTTCCATAGATTGTTGTGTACAGAAGAAAAGAATAGCATTCCCGCTCATTCTGAGCTGGGAAAAGAGCGGGAATGCTGTTACATCTTCTCGTAATGTCATGCTCTTAATAAAATCTCTGCACAAAAGTTTGCAAAACAGCAGTCCGAAAACGAGTTTCATCGAATTGCTGGTTTGTGAAAAATAGATTAAGCTGGGTCGTGCAATGTTAGGAAATGACATTTATAGCTTCAACAAACACGTTATAGCAGAAACATGCAAGGGATGACCTGAGTTGAGAGTACGTAGGAAGGAAATGCAAAATCATGCCGGTCGGTTTTCACAAACTTTTGTGCAGAGTTTTTTCCACAGATTGTTGTGTACAGAAAAAAAGAATAGCATTCCCGCTCATTCTGAGCTGGGAAAAGAGCGGGAATGCTGTTACATTTTCTCGAAATGTCATGTTCTCAATAAAATCTCTGCACAAAAGTTTGCAAAACAGCAATCCAAAAACGAGTTTCATCGAATTGCTGGTTTATGAAAAATAGATTAAGCTGGGTCGTGCAATGCTAGGAAATGACATTTATAGCTTCAACAAACACGTTATAGCAGAAACATGCAAGGGATGACATGAGTTGAGAGTACGTAGGAAGGAAATGCAAAATCATGCCGGTCGCTTTTCACAAACTTTTGTGCAGAGTTTTTTCCACAGATTGTTGTGTACAGAAAAAAAGAATAGCATTCCCGCTCATTCTGAGCTGGGGAAAGAGCGGGAATGCTGTTACATCTTCTCGAAATGTCATGCTCTTAATAAAATCTCTGCACAAAAGTTTGATAATAACACGACCCTTTTTCCACACGTTCAAATTTCAGACCGGCCCGAGAAAAATTTTAAGGTTGAAGGCGCTGACTGGTAGTTATGTCTTTGGAATTCAACTCATTTTGCTCGTTTGTCAACGTGTAGGATCACTTTCTGACTCTGGCATGTCTACGAAGCACATTGCCAAGACTCTGCAAGCCATTCTCAAAAATTCGCGTGGGGAATTGTTCCTTAAAATCAACGGGTCTGCAGACGTGCTGCCCTTTGATTGTGTGGAGATTCCCCACGCCGTCTTTTGCAAGCATGATCTGGTATATGCTTGCTCACTTACTTACTTACTTATTTATTTAATGTGCAACATGCAGGGCAAAGGCGATTTGGAGGAGTTGGTCCGCGGCTTCAGCTACACCTGGAATGCACAAGGTATTATGTATGTATGTATGTATTTATAATGCATGCATCGTAGGGATCCTGCTCAAGAATAAGCCTGTGCCCTGGGACGACGGATTGGGAGAAGCTCCTCCCGCAAAAAGGCAGAAGAGACAGGAGAAGGAGAAGGAGAAGGAGAAGAAGGAGAAGCAAAAAAAGAAGGACAAAGGGAAGGAGAAGGAGAAGAAGAAGGAGGAGGAGAAGAAGAAGAAGGAGGAGAAAGAAGAAGAAGGATGAAAAGGAGAAGAAGGAGGAGGAGAAGAAGAAGAAGGAGGAGGAGGAGGAGAAGAAGAAGAAGAAGGAGGAGGAGGAGAAGAAGAAGAAGAAGGAGGAGGAGCAGAAGAAGAAGAAGAAGAAGGAGGAGAAGAAGAAGAAGAAGAAGAGGGAGAAGGAGGAGGAGGAGGAGGAGAAGAAGAAGAAGAAGAAGGAGGAGGAGGAGAAGGAGAAGAAGGAGGAGGAGAAGAAGAAGAAGGAGGAGGAGGAGGAGAAGGAGGAGGAGAAGAAGAAGAAGAAGAAGGAGGAGGAGGAGAAGAAGAAGAAGGAGGAGGAGGAGAAGAAGAAGAAGGAGGAGGAGGAGAAGAAGAAGAAGGAGGAGGAGAAGAAGAAGAAGGAGGAGGAGGAGAGGAAGAAGAAGAAGGAGGAGGAGGAGGAGAGGAAGGACCGATGGCCTATGTACTCCCTAATAATAATAATAATAATAATAATAATAATAATAATAATAATAATAGTGCTTCTCAGTCAATGGCGAATGCATTTCTGCACATGTGCCTCCATCGTCTCACCCGCGAGGGGAGTACGAAGATTTGACTATAGGCTCTACTGACATCCCCGCAAGGCAGCTCCAAGCCTTCCAGACAGACCAATACTTTCAAAGAAAATATCCTTTGAAAATACTGGCACCGACGGGAATCGAACTGGCGACAGGTCCCAGATGGTAGACCTTAACCACTGGGCTATCGCGGTGCCACATAATAATAATATAATAATAATAATAATAATAATAATAATAATAATAATAATAATAATAATAATAATAATAATAATAATAATAAAATAATAATAATAATAATAATAATAGTGCTTCTCTGTCAATGGCTGATGCATTTCTGCACATGCGCCTCCATCGTCTCACCCGTGAGGGGAGTACGAAGAATTGACGATAAGCTCTAATGACACCCCCGCAAGGGCAGTTCCAACACTTCCAGACGGGCCGGTATGTTCAATGAAAATACTGGTCCAGAAATAGACCGGTATGTTCAATGAAAATACTGGTGGCACCGACGGGAATCGAACTGGCGACAGGGCCCAGATGGTAGAACTTGACCACTGGGCTATCACGGTGTCCACTAATAATAATAATAATAATAATAATAATAATAATAATAATAATAATAATAATAATAATAATAATAATAATAATAATAATAATAACAGTATGAAATTAAAAAAAAATGACAGCGCTTCCCGTTAGAGGGATTATACTCGAAAAAAAAAGACAGGGAAAGGCTCACTGATAGAAGGCCACACACACTAGCTAACTATACTAAAGCTAGTAACTAACTCCTTTCTGTAAACTATGCTACAGTATCCAGTAATAATAATAATAATAATAATAATAATAATAATAATAATAATGATAATAATAATAATAATAATAATAATAATAATAATAATAATAATAATAACAATAATAATAATAATACCAGTCTTGATAATCTAATCCGGATAGGAATGTGAAAATTCCTTTGTGGGCCCACACGCGAACCTTCCCCGAATCCAGAGGGGGAAACCCACTCAGCTGGTCATCCTCCTCTTCCTTCTTCTTCCTCTCCTCCTCCTCCATCTTCTTCCTCTCTTCCTCCTCCTTCTTCCTCTCCTCTTCCTCCGGGCTGATTGGTATAAAGCTCCTAGAGTAATGTTCTATGCCGTCACTTCCTTTATTCCACCGATTGGTGTGGAGACTTTCCTTATGGAATGGAGGACTGGATGCACATGGCCTTTTGGCTCAGCAATTGGCAGGAGATACACTATTATTATTATTATTATTATTATTATTATTATTATTATTATTATTATTATTATTATTATTATTATTATTATTATTATTATTATTATTATGGACACCGTGATAGCCCAGTGGTCAAGTTCTACCATCTGGGCCCTGTCGCCAGTTCGATTCCCGTCGGTGCCACCAGTATTTTCATTGAACATACCGGTCCGTCTGGAAGTGTTGGAACTGCCCTTGCGGGGGTGTCATTAGAGCCTATCGTCAATTCTTCGTACTCTCCTCACGGGTGAGACGATGGAGGCGCATGTGCAGATTTGCATCAGCCATTGACAGAGAAGCACTATTATTATTATTATTATTATTATTATTATTATTATTATTTAGGGAGTACATAGGCCATTGGTCCTTTTCAATGGGCTGATTGGTATAAAGCTCCTAGAGTAATGTTCTATGCCGTCACTTCCTTTATTCCACCGATTGGTGTGGAGACTTTCCTTATGGAATGGAGGACTGGATGCACATGGCCTTTTGGCTCAGCAATTGGCAGGAGATACATTATTATTATTATTATTATTATTCAGCCCAATGGCCTCAAGGCGTTAAACTGTGACGCCAACTCATAACCCTTTGGTGGTAGATGCTGGGGAGGAGGGTCGTTGCGCGCGTAAAAGATCTTAAACTCCGCATATGCTGGTTGATAGCCCAGGACCCAGCAGACACCAGATTGTTATGGGTGGGGTTTCGAGGCAGCTCTAGCAACCGCGCTTGGTGTATGCACTTGCACATTCGGCGACGTCTTGCAAGAGGTTGCTGGGACTGCGGAATAACCTCGGCTTAGTGCAGTCTTGCCCTCAGGAGCTCCATCGGTGGCCCCGATCATCAGGCGAGAGACTGACACGGGGGGGTGGAGGACCTCGAACAAGGGTATTGGAGGCTTATGTCCGTTGAGGATATGCCATTAGCTGCATCAGTACGCCTCAGATATAGTAAATCTGCCTTGGAGTGTTGACTGTGACATATTTGAGGGAAATCCCGATGAAAAAACCTAGTCACACTTGCTAAACAGAGTTCCAGCCCAATGGCCTCAAGGCGTTAAACTGTGACGCCAACTCATAACCCTTTGGTGGTAGATGCTGGGGAGGAGGGTCGTTGCGCGCGTAAAAGATCTTAAACTCCGCATATGCTGGTTGATAGCCCAGGACCCAGCAGACACCAGATTGTTATGGGTGGGGTTTCGAGGCAGCTCTAGCAACCGCGCTGGGTGTATGCACTTGCACATTCGGTGACGTCTTGCAAGAGGTTGCTGGGACTGCGGAATAACCTCGGCTTAGTGCAGTCTTGCCCTCAGGAGCTCCATCGGTGGCCCCGATCATCAGGCGAGAGACTGACATGGGGGGGTGGAGGACCTCGAACAAGGGTATTGGAGGCTTATGTCCGTTGAGGATTATGCCATTAGCTGCATCAGTACGCCTCAGATATAGTATTATTATTATTATTATTATTATTATTATTATTAGCTTTTTCTTCTGTTCCTCTTTTATTATTTATTATTATTATTATTATTATTATTATTATTATTATTATTCAGCCCAATGGCCTCAAGGCGTTAAACTGTGACGCTAACTCATAACCCTTTGGTGGTAGATGCTGGGGAGGAGGGTCGTTGCGCGCGTAAAAGATCTTAAACTCCGCATATGCTGGTTGATAGCCCAGGACCCAGCAGACACCAGATTGTTATGGGTGGGGTTTTGAGGCAGCTCTAGCAACCGCGCTTGGTGTATGCACTTGCACATTCGGTGACGTCTTGCAAGAGGTTGCTGGGACTGCGCAATAACCTCGGCTTAGTGCAGTCTTGCCCTCAGGAGCTCCATCGGTGGCCCCGATCATCAGGCGAGAGACTGACACGGGGGGGTGGAGGACCTCGAAAAAGGGTATTGGAGGCTTATGTCCGTTGAGGATATGCCATTAGCTGCATCAGTACGCCTCAGATATAGTATTATTATTATTATTATTATTATTATTATTATTATTATTATTATTATTATTATTATTATTATTTTGGACACCGTGATAGCCCAGTGGTCAAGTTCTACCATCTGGGCCCTGTCGCCAGTTCGATTCCCGTCGGTGCCACCAGTATTTTCATTGAACATACCGATCCGTCTGGACCAGTATTTTCATTGAACATACCGGCACGTCTGGAAGTGTTGGAACTGCCCTTGCGGGGGTGTCATTAGAGCTTATCGTCAATTCTTCGTACTCCCCTCACGGGTGAGACGATGGAGGCGCATGTGCAGAAATGCATCAGCCATTGACAGAGAAGCACTATTATTATTATTATTATTATTATTGTGGACACCGTGATAGCCCAGTGGTCAAGTTCTACCATCTGGGCCCTGTCGCCAGTTCGATTCCCGTCGGTGCCACCAGTATTTTCATTGAACATACCGGTCTATTTCTGGACCAGTATTTTCATTGAACATACCGGCCCGTCTGGAAGTGTTGGAACTGCCCTTGCGGGGGTGTCATTAGAGCTTATCGTCAATTCTTCGTACTCCCCTCACGGGTGAGACGATGGAGGCGCATGTGCAGAAATGCATCAGCCATTGACAGAGAAGCACTATTATTATTATTATTATTATTATTATTATTATTATTATTATTATTATTATTATTATTATTATTATTATTATTATTCAGCCCAATGGCCTCAAGGCGTTAAACTGTGACGCCAACTCATAACCCTTTGGTGGTAGATGCTGGGGAGGAGGGTTGTTGCGCGCGTAAAAGATCTTAAACTCCGCATATGCTGGTTGATAGCCCAGGACCCAGCAGACACCAGATTGTTATGGGTGGGGTTTCGAGGCAGCTCTAGCAACCGCGCTTGGTGTATGCACTTGCACATTCGGTGACGTCTTGCAAGAGGTTGCTGGGACTGCGGAATAACCTCGGCTTAGTGCAGTCTTGCCCTCAGGAGCTCCATCGGTGGCCCCGATCATCAGGCGAGAGACTGACACGGGGGGGTGGAGGACCTCGAAAAAGGGTATTGGAGGCTTATGTCCGTTGAGGATATGCCATTAGCTGCATCAGTACGCCTCAGATATAGTATTATTATTATTATTTAGGGAGTACATAGGCCATCGGTCCCTTTCCATGGGCTGATTGGTATAAAGCTCCTAGATTAATGTTCTATGCCGTCACTTCCTTTATTCCACCGATTGGTGTGGAGACTTTCCTTATGGAATGGAGGACTGGATGCACATGGCCTTTTGGCTCAGCAATTGGCAGACGATACATATTATTATTATTATTATTATTATTATTATTATTATTATTATTATTATTATTATTATTATTATTATTATTATATTGTTATTATTATTATTCGATAGCATAGTTTAGAGAGGGGAGTATAGATACTTAGCTTTAGTATAGTTAGCTAGTGTGTGTGGCCTTCTATCAGTTATCAGTGAGCCTTTCCCTGTTTTTTTTTTCGAGTATATTTCTTCTAACGGGAAGCGCTGCCATTTTTTTTTAATTTAAACTCTCTTTTTATTATTATTATTATTATTCCTCTTTTGCTGCTGCTTTAATTAGCTTGCTCTTTAAGTTCACATCCGAGGACAACAAACATCGGGAGGGGGCGCTCGCGCTCGACGTTGCACTTACAAAGTACAACAATTTCGAACTGAAGGCGTCCACGCAAGTGGAGACATGTGAGGGTGAAACTTCACCTTGTGCTCCCGGGTCTTTTTCCCTATAAGTATGAAAGATTTTTATAAACTGATTGTTTATTTTTTATTTGCAGGCTCTTCATTGTCTTTCCCATTGGTTGGCGCAAGAAGACTCCTGCGCAAGTCAATCGAGGTACTGTATGTTTTTCAAAATTCACAAGCTGCACATATTTTTTATACTTGGATGTTGCAGGATCGAAGCGCTTCATTTTTGCTGCGCGCGAGGTCGACACTGACGGCGATGGCAAGGCTGACGAAATCCAATATCAGCTCATGGGTTTTTTTGGTTTTAACCTTAAACACTCTTGCATGCTTGATCCGTCGCCGATGGACTTCGAGAAGCAGGTGAAGCCCGCGTGGCTCCTCTACGTCGGTAACCCCACGAACCCGCCTATGATTTGCAACTGGCGGAAGCGGGAGCTTTTGCTTCTGTACGAAGCAAACAAGGTCATTTCTTCTTCTTCTTCTTCTTCTTCTTCTTCTTCCTCTTCTTCTTCCATTTTTCTTTTTCTTCTTCATATACATGTTATTATTCTTTTTCTCCACCAGCTCCATCTTTTTTTTTTTTTTTTTTTTTTTTTTTTTTTTTTTTTTTTTGTTTTTGTTTTTTTTGGCATCTTCCTTTTCTTTATTTTGCATATTTACTGCATGCTCGCCTGAAACGTTAGAAGAAGAATCAAAAAAAAGGGCCCGACTGAGCCTCGCTCTTCGGGCAGGCCAAAAAAACTGAGATTCGGTAGCAACATTGTATGTAATGAAAAATGAAGGATGTATGTAATATTGTTTGGTTCTTTGTGCAGAATCCATCGACGTCGACGATGTTCCAGACGTTCCAGACGTCCCTGAAGAAGAAGAGACCCCTGAGCCTCCTATGCCTAAGGGGTCCAGCAAGAAAAAGCCAGGTACTAGCAAATTTCATCTTTTGTGTGCTTTTTTTTCAGTGTTTCTAATTTCTGACGTGACTAGGCAAGCCGAAGTCCAAAAAGCCCGCGGTCGACGCTGATGAAGTGGACATGTCGTTGGAGGTATAATCTTTCCTACTCCTTCTTCTTCTTTTTCTTTTTTTTTGTGAGGGGGGGCCCCCGGGGGGGGGGGGGGTCAAAAGGTCTCTTTGGGCGCCGCAGCATATAGTTTAGAGAGGGGAGTATAGCTACTAGCTTTAGTATGGCTAGCTAGTGTGTGTGGCATTCTATCAGTGAGCCTTTCCCTGTCTTTTTTTTTCCGAGTATAATCTCTCTAACGGGAAGCGCTGACATTTTTTTTTCAAACTTTATTATTATTATTATTACTATTATTATTATTATTATTATTATTATTATTATTATTATTATTATTATTATTATTATTATTATTATTTAGGGAGTACATAGGCCATCGGTCCCTTTCCATGGGCTGATTGGTATAAAGCTCCTAGAGTGATGTTCTATGCCGTCACTTCCTTTATTCCACCGATTGGTGTGGAGACTTTCCTTATGGAATGGAGGACTGGATGCACATAGCCTTTTGTCTCAGCAATTGGCAGGAGATATACTATTATTATTATTATTATTATTATTATTATTATTATTATTATTATTATTATTATTATTATTATTTGTTGTTGTTGTTGTCGTTGCTGTTGGTTTGTTCTGCCACTGCCTTGTTCGCAAGAAATGAACGACTTCTTTCAAAACAACGGCGACCGGTATTGTATTCAGGGTAGTTCGTCCGCCGGCGTGTCGAAAGAAGTCGTTCAGGATCTTGTGAACAAGGCAATGTCAGAACAAGCCGCATCCATTAAGGAAATGCTAGCAGAAGAAAGAAAGTTGAGAGAGGAGGAAAGGAAGAAAAAAGAAGCGCAAGATCGGAAGGAAAAAGAGGCGCAAGAGAAGCGACAACGGGAAGAGGAGAGAAGAAAGAGGAAGAATTCGAAGAAGGAGAAGGAGGAGGAGGAGGAGGAGGAGGAAAGCTCAGAAGAAGAGAACGAGAGAGTGAAGAAGAAGATGAAGAAGAATAACAAGAACAAGAAAAACTATGATGATAATGATAACAACAACAACATCAGCAACAACAACAGCAACAACAACAACAACAACAACAAAAATAGTAAGAGCGAGAGAGAAAGCTTGCTGGAGGATCTCATCGCGCGGATGGCAGCTGGCGCTCTGTCTGCTGGTAACTCACCTTCCACCCCCCAACGCGGCACCGGTCTCACCGCTCCCAGCTCACCTAACGCATGGGAGTTTGTTTTAGCATCGCTTGCGCTGACTCGGCGCTAACTTCAAATGCACGCACCAGGTAGTTTGCATAGCTTTCACTTTTCTCCTTCATCTGAAAGATGTTTGAATTTGTTTTGTGTTTTTTTTCTTTGTAGTAGTGTAGTATTAATCGTAATTTTTTGCACTGGCAGGTTTGTTATGGTCGAAAGCGTGATTAAGAACGTTTGTCGCGTGCAAGAGTTAAACAAACTTCTAATTTAGTTAGTATGATATTACGGAGTTAGGTTTATTATTTTTTTAGTAATTAAAGAAATTTTGTTGTAGAATCTATGTATTTTGCGTGGCGACATCGCACTTCTCTTCCTCCCCCGTTCCCCCCGTTCCCCCCTCCCCCCCCCCCGGGGGAATTTATTGTAGGTAAAAGCAATGTTTATTATCATAATAAAGTAAAATGCTTAATGTAAACAAAGATAAACAAACTTAAAAGCAAATTCTGCATGTTGGGCATTGTTATCATCATAGATTCATAGTAGCCGGGACTATGAAAAAGGAGAAAGATTACCGTGTCGGACCGGTTCCTGCCCACCTCTGAAGATGAAGTTAAAGTGTATTACAATTAATAAAAACATGTTTTAATATTATTTTTATATGTTCTGCAATCAGTGAATTGATTTCCTTTCATTTCCACACGTTTTCAAAAAAGTCCATATACTTCATGGAAAATTTCGGAAAAAGGGATACCCCCAAGATTGTCGAATGTTTAGTTCTAAGTTAGTGGTTGATTTAGTGGCTAGTCGTGTGTCAAAGTCTGTATTTGCTCTTGCTGTGGTATAATATAAATTAGTGCCTTCTGCTAAGTTTGTCGTTGATTTAGTTGCGAGCCGTGTGTCAAAATCTGTATTTGCTCTTGCGGTCGTATAGTATAAATTGGCTTCTGCTAAATTGGTGGTGCTTTTTGTTGCTAATTGTGTATCAAATCTCGCATTGGTGTAATAAAGGTTCGTCCCCTCTGCTAAGTTAGTTGTTGATTTTGTAGCGAGCCTTGTATCAAAATCTGTATTTGCCCTCGCTGTTGTATAGTATAAATTGGTGCCTTCGGCTAAGTTTGTTGTTGATTTGCTAGAAAATCTTGTGTCAAATCTGCCGTCAGTATAATATAAATTAGTTCCCTCTTTTAAGTCAGCAGTCGTTTTTAATAAAAGCCTAGCATCAAAGTCTGTATTTGCTCTTGCTGTGGTATAGTATAAATTAGTTCCCTCTTTTAAGTCAGCGGTCGTTTTTAATAAAAGTCTAGCATCAAATCTGCCGTCAGTATAGTATAGATTGGTGCCTTCTTTTAAGTCAGTCGTGCTTTTGGTAGCCAGTCTAGCATCAAATCGCACATCAGTATAATAAGGATTTATCGGGTCGGCATCTTCTGGCACTCTGTCTGTATTAAGGCCCACTATGTTCGTGTTCGTTAAGTCTAAGTTTGCGATTGATAGACTGTCTGTGGAGATTTCATTAAGGCCTAAGAGCGATTTATATTTACTCATTGTATATAATTTGGATAATAATTAATCTGATTAAAAAAAATTTTGGTTAGATTTATAACCAACAATGCAGAGAGGTAATAGAGAGATTGCCATAAAGAACATTGAAAAAGCGACCATAATGAAGAAGCAGTATGCGAGGCAAGAAAGATTGAAAGGGCTAAGGAATTACTAGCGGAGGAAGAGGCGAAAAATGTAAAAGAAATGACTGACGACGAAAAGATGGACCACATTACTAAAAAGCAGTTGGAGAAGGATATGATAGATGGTAGGAACGGTGAGAAAAGTGAGGAAAGCAGTGAAAGCGATGAAGAGGTTGAACACGACTTCGTTGATATCGTTGCGCGACGGGTTGCGGGTATGAAACTTAAGACTAAACAGAAGAAGGTGAAAAAAGTGGTAAAAAAGAATGTGGAAGAAGAAAGCGAGGATAGCGAAAGCGAAAGTGAGGAAGAAGAGGAAGAGCCCAAGCATAACAAGGGTAAAGGTAAGAAATGAAACATATCAGTTAATGTTTATAACCAACAACCCGAGAAACTAAAAAAGGAAAATAATGATACATCTAAAATTTTTCTCAAGTTCTAATATATGAACATTCACCAAAAACCTCGGGTCTATGAACAAAATTAAGAACCTACCATTAGATGTTCGTTTACACATTATGGAGTATTTATATAATCATCGTGATTACGACTTCAATAGTTGCTATGTGTGTGGATTAACTCTGTGTTTCGCTAACAGACAGATTACAGCGATTGATGATAATTTTGATTGGTTTTATATGTATGATTTTTGTTCTTATTATTGTTTTGAACTAGAAAAAAAAAAGAAAGCTTAATATATAAGGATAAAGCATTAGGTGTGATAAAGTATTAGAACCTTCACCAAAAAAGGGAGGTGCGGAGGCTTGCCTCTGCGATGGACGATGAATTACAAGAACTGAGAGCAACAGGCATTAGAACTACATTTTCAGAAAAAACAAAGTAAGAAATGGAATACAATATGGGCTGATAAACAGTTGAAACAAGTGTTAGTAGATTTGGCGGATATGTCTAAGTTAAAAGATAAACCAGGTAATAAAAAATATGTATTTATGTTGGTTTGGATTGACACTAATAGTAGATTTTTAGAAGTTAGACCACTAAAAAATAAAACGGCGAATGAAGTATATACTGGTTTAAAATCTATTCCATATATTCCAGAAATCATTACAACAGATAGCGGAGGAGAATACAAAGGAGCTGTTAATACATATTTGATAAACATAACATTGAACACAGAACAGTTGAAGTAGGAGACCACAAAGCACTTGCGATAGTTGACAGAGTTATTAGAACTATTAGAAGATGGCTTGACATACTATTTGAAACTAATGGGAACTTTGACTGGGTTTCATACATTGATGACGTGGTCAAAGCTTACAACATGAGGTTTCATCCAACAATCAAAGCTAGACCAATTGATGTCTTGAAAGCAAAAGCTACTAATAAACAAAAAATTGAAAGAGGTGAAAGTATTAACGAATTTGAACCTGGCGATAAGGTAAGACGAGAAGTTTAACGAAATCTATTTTCAAAAGGAGGTCGGACTTGGTCAAAGCAGATATATACGGTTTTGGGTAGAAATGGATTTAAGATTGTGCTATTTAATAAAGAAACTAGTTAGCCCCCGAGAGTTATTAAAGACTAAGTTTGAAAAACCAGCTGACGATGAAAAGCAAATTAACGAACAAGTTCAAGAGATAACGAAGGAGAAGAAAATAAAGCAGCAGTTAAAAAAAGAAGACATACAACCAGAAAACATAATTAAAGTAAATGAATGGGTGATTTTCTATGCATACACGGAGTGTATATAGGTGTGTGATGTCGAGCTGTTTGAGTTGATTTAGGATTGGTTTGGTATGTGCGCGGTAGTGTGTTTTTGCAATTATTCTGATTATTTTTTATGTATTTTTATGAGTGGTTGTATATATTTCTTTTTGTTGTCATGCGTCCCCCAGATGGAAATATTTTGTATAAGGTGTGGGTATATGTGTGTATAGTATAGTTGTTTCATTATTTTTATGTTTAGATATTTTTTAGCATACAGTAATGAGTTGATTGTGGGTTGGAGTTTACGGATTATGTTGTTAATATGTTGGTCACATTTAAGGTTATGTTGTAGTGTTATGCCCAGGAGTTTTGCGTGTTGGCATTGCTCGAGGGTGTGGTTGTTTATTGTTATTGTGATATTTTGTTTTGTTTTATGGAAAATTGTGTATGTTGTTTTGTTTGGTTGGGTACTAGGTTATTAGAGTGGAAGTAGTTTATTAATTTCGTTATTTCTGTTTGTGTTTTTTCTTGTAGATTTTAAGGATTTTTAGCTGTTATTATGAGTGTGGTGTCGTCTGGCAAACCACAGTGCAGACTTCAGGTCCGCCTGCACGGCTGGACAGGATCCGGATGGACGGACACCGTGTCCTACAAACCCGAAGGCCTGCGATGTGGTACGCAGAAGCAACTACGATACCATCCTTGTCAATACGTCGTAACTACGTGGACATTCCTCGGATTGTTGGAAAACTCTGCCGCGCGCAAGCTCGAGATCTCCGACTACTGCGCTGCAGTAGGCGAGGTTATCTGCACCTTCCTGCCACCACCAAATGATGGCAGCGGCTATGGTAGTACGAAGAAGGCAAAGCTCACGTCTTTCGATTTAGACGAGTCTCCAAGTCATCATCGGGTTCCTGGGCGTGGGCATACATTGCGCAGTATTTGCGTTGCGCCTTTGCTCCGGACTTCCTGGCCCGGTATACCTTTGGCGTGAACCTAGTCCCGTGTGTGAAAGAAGGGTGTATCAAAACCCCCGAGGCCGTCTACATCGCGGATGGCCTCCTCCGGTCCGCCGGGGAGCGCCCTACGCAAGCGCCGACGTGGAGGGTTGCAGGGGCCGGCGCTGTGCCCACCTAACCTAGACGATCGATCGTGGCGTACCAACAATAACGTACGCGTACAGTAAGCTCAGACAGTAAATGGACGCGCTAGGGAAAGCTATGGCTGACAGGCTATTGGCGCGCAGAAAAGTCTCACCTGGATCCGGAACAAAGGCTCCCGCGGCGGTGAGTGCGGTGGCTCCGGAGGCACGGTCGTCGCGGCGGCGCGCTGGCGCATTACCCGCCCTGTTAACAAATTCAAGCAAATTATCTCTGTCCTTTTTTTTCCTCTACCCCCGGCGCCGGGTTACTTGATTCCTCGATGGGCTGTAAAGCGGGGCTTGCCGGCCACGCACGGTGTGGTAGCACACTAGCCACCCAGATGATTTTCCTTTTCTTTTTTCTTGTACCCCTAACGACACCGGCAGGGTTTAAGAGTCAGGCTTGGCTTGGCGCACAAGTTCTTCGTCCGGTCTGTGCCGCGCCCACCCGTACACGCACACTTCGTTGGTCACGGCGCCCCCGTGGTGCCTCCCTCCCCCCACCCGGCGCCCCGCGGCGGGCGGGGTGCCCCCGCCCGGCGGCCCCGCGCGGCCGGCCGTGCTGAGGGTGTGCGCACGGCCGGGAGGGGACCCGATCCAGCCTTGCATAGTACACCCAGAAGTCTTGCGCCACCGGCAACTTCAGTGTTCCCCGTGGCAGGGCAGATTCTTGCACATCCAGCGTGCGCCACACCGCCCAACAAAAAGAACTCGTGCTTGTCTCGGGGGGGCCCTCCTCCGACACTAACAGCCAGTACTGCTGCTGGCACACCTCGGCCGGGACCGGGCGAGGCACCAGCAGATGCGGCAGGGCACGCCGGAGGTACCGCACCGTCTTGTCCTGGTGCATGTCCCGCCAGGACCCCAGGTACTCTAGATCCACGACTGATTTGTCACCGGAGTCCCTGCCCCAGTCTTCCAGCAGCCTGGCCACGGGCGTGCCGGCGCACATGCTGGCCCGGCCGGCCTGGTCGACCAGGCTCGCACGCACCAAGAACTCTCCCCAACCACCCCGCCTGGTTCGGCCGGCGCGGCGCTCAGCGCCGCGGGGCCCGGCGCGTAGAGCGCCGTGGTGCTGACATAGCCCAGGGCACACTTATCTTGGGGGCTACAGCCGAGCGTACTGTTTTCGCGTGTGTGGGCCAGCGCACGGAGCTCGCCGGACAACTTGGACTCGAGCTCGCGGCGGGGGAGGGGCTGGCGCCAGCGCTCGACGAGTGCGGTCTGCGGGTAATCCGCGCGCTGACAGTACAGGTGCTGGCTGCCTAGGGCCAGGCTCGTCCCGTCCAGCAGCAGTATTGGCAGGGGGGCGCTGGCGCACGGCAGCCCCTTCTGCTGCCGGACGATCGCTTTTTGCGCCCGCTGCTGGACGATCGCCTCGAGCGCAGCGTCGGGGCGGAGGGCCGCGGGACTAGCCCCCGGGCTCCGGCCCCGCGCCCACGCCCGGGCCGCCGCCCGCCGGGGGTCCAGCCAGCCACGGGGCACCGGCAAGCAATAGACATGCGACTGCTGGCCCGGGGGCACATCCTCCGTCCCGCCCGGGGGGTCTCCCAGGCGAGACTCTCGCGCTGGGGAAGCCCGCGCCCGCCCGAAGCTCACGAGACCTACCGCCAGCACTGCCTCGTAGTAGTGCAGGGCGCAGACGCGGACGGCCGCGACGGTAAAGGGCAAAACGTTCATCTCGTCTTCCGTCAGCGAGGCCAGCCAGAAGTAGAAGAGGTAGAACTGTTGCAGGCACGTCAGGTTGAGGCCGTCGCAGTCATCGCAGCGCCGGGCCAGGTCTCCGCCCCCCGGCACGTCGAGCGTCGAGCGGACTTGGTCGCGCAACCTGCAGCGGTGCCCCTGGCCCGGCGTGGGGGGGCACACGTCCAGTCGGTCCTCTAGGTACCACTGCGTACGGCTAAGCCAACCGACTACTTCGCACACGACCTCGGCAACCAGGGGCAGCCAGGCCACCACGGGCCGGCCGTGGCTTAGCTGCTGGAGCAGCTCGGCGGGGCCGGGGGAAGCCCCCGCCGCGCTCGGGCCGGAGGAAGCCATCGCCGCGCTCAGGACGCGCTCAGGCGGTGCATAGCCCAGCGGCACTGCAGGCCCCAGTGCGCCGCCCAGGCTCCCCGGGGGTCCCGGCGGCTAGCCAGCCCGTCAAAGAATGATCGCCAGGCCCCCTCATTCTCCCTGTCCGCCGGGTAGCGGCTGTTGTCGTACGCCGTTCCGCGCTCGCACGGGACAAGCTCGGCCACTGCCTCGCGCACCCGGCACAGCTCCAGGTACACGGAGAGTCCCCCGGGCGTGTTCGCCGATAGCGGGCCCTCGAACCACGACAGGTTGTTGGGCCTTTCATAGGCGTGGCTGTAGCGCACCGCCGGGTTGCGCGTCGCGAGGCTCGATTGCGCGCTAAACCCGAACAGCGCATCCCGTAGCGGAGACAAGTTCCGGTAGCCCTCAGCGCACGAGGGGAAAAAAGCGCCCTCGGGCTCTAACCGGAAGGCCTCACGGTCGCAGTAAGTGGCCCAGCCCGGTGTCTGAGGTGGAAACCAGGTACAGGTGTCCAGGCACGTCAAACCCAGCTGCTTGGGCGCGCCGGGCTTCGGGTGCGCGACGCTCCGGATGTCTACGACCCCGAACACGCTCACCCAAACGGGCAGATCGTTGACCACGTGGGCGGCGGCCGGTACACTCCAGCTCAGCGTGTAGCTCCCGTCAGCCCCTGCAATCCCGTCGTCGTCGGGCTTCAACTGCACCCGGAGGAAGGACTCGGCCGGGGGCAGATCCCAGCCCCGCGGGGCCTGCAGCAGACAGAACAGCTCGTCGTAGCACCCGGCCGGGTGCCGCAGGGTCAGGCGGCACGAGAGCAGCCGCGGATCGGCAGCCGCCATGTTCGGTTGCCCACCGGCTCGCTCCGCGCCCCCTTTAGGACCCAGGCCCCAGCCCGGGCCGTTGCTCGCGGAAGGGGACTGCCTCCCCCTCCCACGGGGCGCTCCCTCCTCCCCGCCCTCCCCCCCCCCCCGGCCCCACTCGGGTCTGGCCACCCGTGCATCGCCGCGCTCCGCATCCCTCACCCCGGCCGCCGGCAGGAGGTGAGGGGGGGGGGGGGGGGGGGCCGTGTCGGCGGGCCCCGCACCGCGGCGGCGCGGCCCACTTTTGGTGCCTTTCCCCTCCTCCACGCGCGTCGCGTCAAAGCGCCGCGAGCGGACGGGCTGCTGTACTTGTCAGCCGCGGTGGCGGCGCAAGGCGTGTTTGCACTGGGCCTGGCCTGCATGCTGGGCTTGTTGCTCCGGCCCGTGGCCGGCCGGCGCGGCCCCCGGCCGGCGGCGTACCTCGTGCCCCGCAACTGCGCCTGGGGCGTCGCCCACCTGCTGTACCTGCTGGGTGGTGGCGGGGGCCCCACGAGGTTTCTCCCGGCTTTGGCCTGGCCCCTCTGGACCGAAGGCTTGGTGTCCCTGCCGTTGGGCCTGATCCCGACGCAGGGCCGGCGGCTGGTGCCCCGGTGGCTCGGCCTGTGGCCCTGGCCGGCCACGGCGTGTTGCTCGCGGCACGCCGAGGCCGCGGTGGCCGCCTACCAGCTGTACAACGGCTGGGTCCTGTCCCGCACGGGGCAGGGGCTGCGCCGGCGCCTGTGCCAGGCCCAGGTGTGCGCCCCTACCCGGCCGGCGCACTGCGCCGGGCGCGGCGCGTACGTGGCCGCGCAGCTGCGGCTAATGTGCCGGGCTTACCGGGCCAGCCTGGGCCTGTACCTGGGTTATTTAGGCGCCTGGCTGGCGCTGCTGCCTGCGCTGTGGCCCGGGCGCCGGGCGCAGGCGTGGAGGGCCGTAGCAGTAACGGAGCTGGCGGTCCTGCTGGCCCTGCTCGAACTGCTGCTCAGCGTCGGGCAGCTGTGGCGCTACCACTCGGCCCGGGCCGCGGCCAGGCGCGCCCGGGCCTGCTCGCGGGCCGCGGTGTTGGCGGCGGACACGGACTGACCGAGTGCGGCCGGCGGTGCGGCAGGGTGTGGCAGATACGTTGTTTATTGACAGGGCAACGAACAAAAGGGTGACGGCGCGGGGGGGCGGCGCGGGAGGCCGCCAGGGGTGCGAGAGGAGGAGGCCGGCCCTGAGGGCGCTAGTCGGCCTCGCAGCCGGGCTGGGGGAGCCACCCGGCGGGGGTCTGCCCCCGCAGGGACTGGAGCGCCAGCAGGGTCAGGGCCGTCTTGCTGAGCAGGCTCAGCACACAGTAGCCCAGCTCCGCGCCTAGGTGTCCGGCGACGAGCTGCGCACAGCGCTGCCGGTACAAGTAGCGGCCGCACAACATCTCCCAGCAGCCAAAGGAAATAAAAAAGACTGTCTGGAGGATCACCGCCAGCCGGATCCACTTTTGCACCTCGTGTGGCAGCGACCGTTGCACGTCCTGGGCCGCCGCCCACACCGGGAGCAGTGCTAGCACACACAGGAGCCAGGAGCAGGCCCAACAGAACAGCGTGAGGTGCGTCAGCTGCACCGGCAAGGACCCCGGCATCCAGAAGTGCTGGTGCTGAACGCCCGTGGTCGAGCCCGCGAACGCTTCCTGGCGCGGCCGCAACGTCAAGTCCCAACAAGGGAGGGCGAGCCCCTCCGACCCGCCTGGCCCTGCCAACAACTTGTCTTGTTCGTGGCTACCAGGGAGGGTGTCTGTCTCTGCCGACAACGCTGGCTCCTCCTCCTCCTCCCCCGCCATCCTCGCTTGTACCCGGCTGGTATTTACGGCGGCCCGGTCCCACGCCAAGCGGGGGACCAAGCCCCCAATTAAGACCATGAGGTGGCAGCAGGCGCAAGCAGTGACCAGCTGGGGCCACGAACGCTCGCCCGCCAGTAGCAGCAGCTGCAGCACCATCAGCGGGGCGGTGACTGCGTACTCCAGCCAACGGCAGACCTCGGAACCAAGGCAGAGCCTAACGGGCAGGGCGCTGGTGGTCCACGCCGGCCGCTGGCACAGGACTACCACCGTCTGCACGGTGTGGCCCAGTGCCGTCAAGAGGTGGAACCAAATGGAGAGCGTCCAGAGGGACAGCGACGCCCCGAGGGGTCTTTGCTGCAACCGGGGCTGAGCTGCCCCGGCGGCCAGGGACACCGAGGCCACGGACAGCTGCGCGGGGGCAGTGCCTTGGCGTAGTCCCAGGGTCCCGCCCAGATCACACAGGCCAGCACGAGGTGGACGGCCAGCGCCAGCGCGTTCGCGACGGTCAGGACCGACACAGCGCATTTGAGGTCGACGACGCGGCGGCCGGAACACCCCATCTTTTAAACTTTGTGCGAGAGCTAGCGGCGAAAACTCCCTCCTCGCGCACACCCCCTCTCCCCGGCCTTCCTGTCTCTCTCTTTCTCTCTTTCCTCTCTCTCTCTCTCTCTCTCTCTCTCTTTCTCTCTCTCTCTCTCTCTCTCTCTTTCTTTCTTTCTCTCTCTCTTTCTCTCTTTCTCTCTCGCTCTCTCTCTCTCTCTCTCTCTTTCGTGCGCGCACTCCGCGGGCCCCGGCGGCTTTCCCCCTTCCCCCCTCAGAGGGAGGAGGAGGCGGAGGGGAGGGGGCGTGCCTCCTCACTCTTCCGCCGCCCCCGGAGGCTGCAAGCCGCCCGGGCTAGGGGTAGGGAGTGCGGGCTTGGCGTCTAGAGGCGCCCGCCGCGTTGGGCTCTCTAGCGGTATGCTGTAGCGGACCGCCGCAAAGCCCTTGTCTAAGTTAAACCAAACCACTGCATTACGAGCGTCCCTGTCCAGCAGAAATTGCAGGCAGCGTTCGGCGGTCCGCACAAAGTCCTGCGCGTCCAGGTGGTCCAGCCCCGATGCTAGCAGCGTCAGGCTCCGCTCACAGAACGTGTTGATTACGGTGTCAGTCACCACGGCCCGGACCGTTGCCTGCACTAGCTTGTGCTGGCCGAGCTTGGCCGACTCCCCGGCCGGCTTAGCCTCCCCCGAGTGGCGCCACGCCCGGCTAGCCGCGGCCAGCGCATTCAGCTCCAGGGCTACGAAGGCCGCGCACTCCCGGTGCGCCGCGCCGGGCAGGTCGTCGATGGCCAAGCCGAGGCTGGTGTAATGCGCCCACTTGTGTGTCATGGCGTTCAGGCTGCGCACGTTGTACGGCAGCTTGAGCTGGGCCAGCACGTCCGCACACTGCGCGGGGTCGGGCGCTGCCGTCGGCTGTGGCGGCACGGGCTTGGGGTATCACTGCTGATTTCGAGGTAAGGCAGCCGCAGCATCTGCCTCTCCGGTGCCCCCAGGCGCTCGTACAAGTCGAGATCGCTCTTCCAGGCCTCGGTGGCGCCGGCGTGTGCATGCAGAGTTACCCTGTAGCGCCCGTACTGTGACAGCTCCTGCAAGGAGTGCAGGTCCCAGCGCCCGGGCCCGGTCAACAGGAAGCGGGCTCGGTTGCCGCGCGCGGTATTGTCTTCCACTAGCCACACCTCCGGGGAGCGCCGGTCATAAAGAGCTAGCCCCGGGCCCTGCCACGTCGTGGCCGCCCGGCGGCCGTCCGGGTCCCTGACGCCGGCGGGGGCCGAGCTACCCCCCGGGCCCCCCAGGTGCGGGGCCCGGGCTAGCAGATGCGAGCGGAGTTCATCCGTGGAGCCGCTCGGGGCGGGGCCGGCTGCTGTGCGCCGGTAAGGATGAAAACGTCCAGCCATCCACAGTACACCGCGGCGGGTCCAGGCAGGCTGGCCGAAGGGCGTGCCTTTTTTGCCAACTCGTACCACCTCCCTTGCCCCCCTGCGCTGGGCGCCCCCTTCTCCCTTTCCCCTGCCGGCCGGGCGGGAGGGGGGGGGGAGGGAGGAAGGGGCGAGACACACACACTCCTTCTCTCCCCCCAGCCCCGGGCGGGAGGGAGGAAGGAAGGTTGCGGCGAGAGAGAGACGGAAGGCCCACGGCGGGGGGAAGGAGAGGGTGCAGAGTGAGCTCGCCACCCCCCTGCCATTCTTTGCCCTCCCCGACAAAGAAAGACTCCACTGCTACCCCCGCGCCTCGCAGGCTTTTTTTTTCTGGCGCAGCCCGAGACGACCTGCGACATGGACCTGGACGCAGCCGAGGAGCACAGTGACGGGGAGACGCGTGGACAAGAGGCAGAAGTAGGGTCGTTCTGGAACCTGCCCTCCAAGACACCGGGCGTGCTCCCCGCCGGCCGTGCCACTGGTGAGCAAGCGGCCCGCTCGCCTGCCCGTGGCGCCTTCGTCGCGGTCAGGGGCTCCGGCGGGCCCACGACGGCGAGCCGGCCGCGGGCACGCCGCCACGCAAGAGGCGGAAAGTGGGCGTGGTATGACGACGAGGACGACGAGGAGTCTCAGCCCATCGTCCCGGGCGGGCGCGTGTCGCAGATGCTGGCGTGTTTCAACCGCGCCCTAACCCGCGAGCGGCCGATTACGCTCAAGAGAGCGGTGGCAGCCGCGGGCCAGATCGCGGACGGCGATCCGTACGAATTCATCACCCAGAGCCTGTGGAACAGCTTTGAGGGAGGCCACTTTACGACGGACCAGATGTTTACGAAGATGATCGTGGTGAGCCGGCCGGAGCTGCTGAACCTGATCCAGATGACGACGCTGGCCGACTTCTTGAACGCGAACCCGAACACCAAGCCGCACGGGGACACGCTGGCCATCTTGGAATGGGAATTCAGCCCCAAGGCCCTGAACCCCAAGAGCTTGCGCGTCCCGGGCACGCTGCTGCAGACGAGCCGCTCGCGCAAGACACGGGCGATCCAACACTACGGAGTGTGCTTCATCATGCCCTCGGACTGGCCCATGGACAAGACCAAGGTCGCGTACTATGAGAAGTCGCTCAAGGCGCTGAGCGAGTCGGTAGTCCTGTCCTTGAACTACAACCTGGTGGAAAAGCTCAAGCTGGAGGCTGTGCGCCGGCTGGTGGACACGGATTTCAAGCTGCCCCTGCGCGACCTGCGCGCGCTCAGCAACATGCTGGAGGCCCGCTACGCCCAGACCTTCTCCGTCAACAAGGACGGCGTGGGGATCACGGGCGTCGAGGTCCAGTGCGTCAGCAAGCTGCGCGATCTGGGGAAGGAGCCGGACATGGTGCTGCTGACCAACGAGGTGTACCGCTTCGCGCACACGATCAAGGCCGAGAACCGCATTCTGCCCAAGTTTGGGAACCAGGAGACGAAGCTCCCGACGTACGACCGCACGAACCAGTCGGTGGTGATGCTGCGCACGACCCACGGGCTGGACGCGGTGCCCTCACGCAGCTACCAG
>WBZZ01003151.1:75000-82500 GCA_019918135.1 Paulinella micropora | reverse complement strand
TCCTTCCTTCCTTCCTTCCTTCCTTCCTTCCTTCCTTCCTTCCTTCCTTCCTACCTACCTACCTACCTACCAACACACCTACCTACCTACCTACCTACCTACCTATCTACCTACCTACCTCCTACCTACCTACCTACCTACCTACCTACCTATCTACCTATACCTACGTAAATACTTACCTATCGTTACCTACCTCCTACCACTCACTTTCTACCCTTCCGTCTAGTATTGTTATGTTATGTTATGTTATGTTATTTTATGTCATCTTATGTTATGTTACCTTACGTTACCTTACGTTACCTTACGTTGTTATGTTATGTTAGGTTATGTTTTCTTATGTTGAGTCATGCAATCTTTTTATCTATCTATCTATCTATCTATCTATCTATCTATCTATCTATCTATCTATCTATCTATCTATCTATCTATCTATCTATCTATCTATATGCTTGTCTATCTGTCTGTCTGTCTATCTATATGCTTGTCTATCTGTCTGTCTATCTATCTATCTATCTATCTATCTATCTATCTATCTATCTATCTATCTATGTATCTATCTATCTATCTATCTGGTCCTCTGTAATGGAGGTGGGAGCTCGTTCTGCAGGGCGCTTATGGAACGAGCCCTGGCCCCGCCTGGTACGAGGGAGCTTTGGTATCGCCTGTATCAGTCCCTTCCGTGCAAACATCACGGCTTAGCTGGGCATCGGGTTAATACTTAACCCACAGACTTCCTTGGTTGACGAAATCAGAAGCTCCTTTTTTCTGACATTAGTCGATATCTCATCAGTTGATCTCATCACTTACTCCACTGAGTGAACCAAGGCCACTTGAGGTGTCACTGACCCTCCCTTGGGCTTGGTTTTTTGAAATGGGTGCCATCTGTCGACAGACAGAGAATTAGGGGATGGTGTGGGTGTGCTGGGCCCGTGGTGGGGTGCCTTATGTGTGCCTAGCCATACGCCTATAAGTCACATGCCGAAATAGCGATGGGAAGCACAATCCTGTTCCCTCAGGGTGCCCTTTCTCGCTTGTTGAGCCCGGAATAAAACCCACAGTGCTCTGTCGGTTTATACTAGACTGTCGAACAGTCTCGAAACTCCATCTGCTTACTGGGTCCTCTGTAATAGAGGTGGGAGCTCGTTCTGCAAGGGGCACTTATGGAACGAGCCCTGGCCCCGCCTGGTACTAGGGAGCTTTGGTATCGCCTGTATCAGTCCCTTCCGTGCAAACATCACGGCTTAGCTGGGCATCGGGTTAATACTTAACCCACAGACTTCCTTGGTTGACGAAATCAGAAGCTCCTTTTTTCTGACATTAGTCGATATCTCATCTATCTATCTATCTATCTATCTATCTATCTATCTATCTATCTATCTATCTATCTATCTATCTATCTATCTATCTATCTATCTATCTAGCTATCCATCTATCTATCTATCTATCTATCTATCTATCTATCTATCTATCTATCTATCTATCTATCTATCTATCTATCTATCTATCTATCTATCTATCTATCTATCTATCTATCTATCTATCTATCTATCTATCTATCTGATCATCTCGGACTTGGCCATGGTCGCTACCCAAAAGAACATTCCATCACAGACCGCAAAGGCAGGATTTTAGAATTAGCTGCTGAGACAATACTTGAGGCAACCACAGTGCATGACATGGACAAAGCCATGCAAGGGTGCTTTCTTCGTTTTGAAGACGCATGCCCCTTTGACCTCTCCTGGGCTCGCCTCATCGGAACCCGTAATCCCCGCTTAATGTCTTGGTTCATCAATGCAAGCACAAACTCGGTTATTACCCCCGACCTTAGACGTCTGTGGGGAATCATTCCCAACAACAAGTGTGCTCTCTGTTCTGGTCAAGCACATTTATGTCACATCCTCTCCGGTTGCCATGTTGCCCTCAAACAAGGCCGTTATACCTGGCGTCACGACTCTGTGCTCTGCACTATTGAAGCTCCCCTTCAAAAACACATCGAGAGCCATAACAAACGCTCCCGTATAGACGAAAATGAATCAAAGTCTATGTTTGTGAAAGAGGGCGAGCAGAAGTCTAAAGGGCAGTCATTTCATCGACCATCCCTGCTTGACACCGCAAACGATTGGCAGCTCCAAACCCAGTACACCGGTTCTGAGCAAGCCTTTCCTGTCCACCTCTGTGTCACTGACCTCCGCCCCGATATTGTTGTCTGGTCATTGTCTACCAAGATATGTATACTGATCGAGCTCACGTGCCCGGTCGAGGAAAACATCCTTGATGCACGAGCCTACAAGACTAACCGATATAATGCGCTCAAATCTCAAATCGAGGACAACGGATGGACCTGCCACCTTCGACCAATCGAATGCGGGGCTCGCGGCATGGTATCGTTCTCTGTTCATCGATGTTTCCGCGCCTTGGGTTTTTCACATCCCCAATCCAAATCCCTTTCCTTCAAGCTATCGTCCTGCGTAGCTCGTTGCTCTTTTGCGATCTATCGCTCCTGTGCAGTCAAAAATTGGACTAATCTTCCTCTAGTCCGTATCGGTGACTGCATTCCGTCATAGCCGTCCAGTGTTGCATAGCCCGGGCTAGTCCCTTCGGGGGTTTAGGCCTCATACAATGTCATCATTGTAGCTTGCGCAAGCTTACGGTGCTCAAAACACTTGGACTAACGGCTTCCTTTTCTTTCTCTTCTTCCTTATCCTCCCCACTCTCCATTCCTAAATTGCCTTTTTCTTCAACGTCCTTCCTCCTCTTCTTTTTTCCAGAACACAGTCTACCCGTGATTCCCATCCCGGACACATGCACAGTACACAAATTACTGTTTGATGTGAAACTGCGTTCCTTTGCAAGGACTACATTCCTTTGCGACATCTCATCTATCTATCTATCTATCTATCTATCTATCTATCTATCTATCTATCTATCTATCTATCTATCTATCTATTTATCTATCTATCTATCTATCTATCTATGGCAGGTGAAGGGATGGGTGGGAAAAAGGGTGCAAAGTTGATGGCTCATGGTTGCACACGTGTACATCATACATACATACATACATACATACATACATACATACATACATACATACACATGCATACATACGTACATATGCACATACGTACGCACGTACATACGTACATACATACATACGTACATGCATACAGTACATATGTACATACGTACGTACGTACGTACGTACATACATACATACATACATACATACATACATACATACATACATACATGTATACAGACATACAGACAGACAGCCTATCTATCTATCTATCTATCTATCTATCTATCTATCTATCTATCTATCTATCTATCTATCTATCTATCTATCTATCTATGTATATCTACCTACCTACCTACCTACCTACCTACCTACCTGCCTACCTACTTGCTTACTTATCTACCTACCTACCTTCCTACCTACCAATCTATCTATCTATCTATCTATCTATCTATCTATCTATCTATCTATCTATCTATCTATCTATCTATCTATCTATCTATCTATCTATCTATCTATCTATCTATCAATACCTACTACCTATCTACCTACCTAAATCCCAGACATCAATCATCATGGGACTCTCCTACCTAAACAGCTAGATCTATTTACCTATCTATCCAGATACACCTATCTATACATATGCCTACCTACCTACCTACCTACCTGTATGTATGTATATATTCCTGCCCATCCCTCAGCTGACTGGGTGCTGGTGAAGTTCGATTTACGTATCTATCCATATACACCTACATATCTATCTACATATGCCTACCTACTTACCTACCTGCATGTATGTATGTGTTCCTTTCCCATCTCACAGGTGACTGGGCATTGGTGAAGTTGGATGCTGGCGATCATAGCAACTACAAGGTCAAACAAACAAACCAACAAAACAAAACAAAACCAAACAAAACAAAACAGAACAAAACAGAACAAAAAGCGAGATCATAGCAACTACAAGGTCAAACAAACAAACCAACAAAACAAAACAAAACAAAACAAAACAAAGCAAAACAAAATACAACAAGACAGCACAAAAGCAAGCAAAACAGAACAAGCGAACGAACAAACAAACAAACAAGCAAACAAGCAAACAAACAAACCACAGAATAAAAGAACACATGCGTGGATAAAATGGCTAGAATAAGGTCGGGTGAAAAATTTCGGCCACCTCACCTTTCGGCCAACCGTAAATACGGGGAATTTTAGGCTAAACTTTTATTTTTGGACAACAAATATACCGCAATTTACCGGCTGGCCGAAATACTTCACAACTTTGAATAGCAAATGTACCGTTATTACGGGATAATTTGTTCTGGCCGAAAATTTTCACTCTTAGTCAATAATAAATATAGGTGGGTGATGTATAGGTGATGTCTGTCCGGCGAAGGCAAACACTTAACGATAGATAGATAGATAGATAGATAGATAGATAGATAGATAGATAGATAGATAGGTAGATAGATAGATAGATAGATAGATAGACAGATAGATAGATAGATAGACAGGGTACGCTGAATTGCCGGAGGTGCCGCAAAGGGCGCCTGGTGGCAAAAAACCTCAATTTTCAGGTGTGGGTGCCACCGCGACCAGAACGGGTACGTACAATCACAGGGCTGGGGTTCCCGGGGGGAGGGCCCCCCGGACCCCCCCCCTGCCCCGTCGACAGGGTACGTTCCATTGCCGGAGGCACCGGCAAGTACTGCCAAAAAAACAAGGAAATTTGGCATTCAGGACACTCCCCTAACGAAAATATTTGCGTAAATTCCAAAGAATTATACCAGCATCAAGATCGATTCTGGGGCTAACCACCCTGCCAATATGAGCTCCCAACTCCTCCTGGTTCCCACAAACCATGATTTATAGGGATGCGGGGTGCAAAAAAAGGCCAAAAAAACAAGGAAATTTAGCATTCAGGACACTCCCCTAACGCAAATATTTGCGTGAATTCCAAAAAAAACTATATCAGCATCAACATCGAGTCTGGGGCTAGCCACC
The DNA here is from genome assembly GCA_019918135.1 of Paulinella micropora. Lineage (NCBI taxonomy): Eukaryota > Cercozoa > Imbricatea > Euglyphida > Paulinellidae > Paulinella > Paulinella micropora. The sequence goes on along the minus strand of WBZZ01003151.1, from coordinate 77,483 downwards.
CTGCCAATATGAGCTCCCAACTCCTCCTCGTTCCCACAAAGCATGATTTATAGGGATGTGGGGTGCAAAAATAGGCCAAAAAAACAAGGAAATTTGGCATTCAGGACACTCCCCTAACGAAAATATTTGCGTGTATTCCAAAAAAATTATACCAGCATCAAGATCGAGTCTGGGGCTAGCTACCCTGCCAATATGAGCTCCCAACTCCTCCTGGTTCACACAAACCATGATTTATAGGACAGGGGGTGCAAAAATAGGCCCAAAAAACAAGGAATTTTGGCATTCAGGACACTCCCTAACGCAAATATTTGCGTGAATTCCAAAAAAATCATATCAGCATCAAGATCGAGTCTGGGGCTAACCACCCTGCAAATATGAGCTCCCAACTCCTCCTCGTTTCGACAAACCATGATTCATTCCGACAGGGGTACCGATTTGCGGGGGGGGTGGGTGGGGTACACAATTTTCATTTTCCCCCTCACCCAAACCCCCACCCCCTTCACCAACACCGTTCAGGGGTAATAATAGTAATAATAATAATAATAATAATAATAATAATAATAATAATAAGAATAATAATAATAATAAGAATAAGAATAATAGTAAGAATAAAAAATAATAATAATAATAATAATAATAATAATAATAATAATAAGAATAAGAACAAGAATAAGAATAAGAATAAGAATAAGAATAAGATAAGGATAAGAATATTGAATATTGAATATTGAATGTTGAATATTGAATATTGAATACTGAATATTGAATATTGAATATTGAATATTGAATATATTGATATTGATGTTAATATTAGTATTAATATTAATAATAATTTTGATTTTTAATTTTGATATTAATATTAATATTAATCATATCAATATCAAAATCAAAATCAATATTAATATTAATAATAATGATAATAATAATAATAATAATAATAATAATAATAATAATAATAATAATAATGTCTAGAATTATATATGTAATAAGTTTAGGTAGGTGATGTGTGTGTCTGGCCAATACCACCACATTCACGAAAAAAAGAAACAAACAAACAAACAAACAGACAAACAAACAAGCAAACAAACAATATATCTGCGAATAAATACACGGGTAAAATAGCTGAGATATTGTATATGTACGTAATCAACGTAGGTGGGTGATGTGTGTCCTGCCAACGCAAACACCTTCATTAGAAAGATCATACACACAGACGAGGTCACATCTCTCTCTCTCTCTCTCTCTCTCTCTCTCTCTCTCTCTCTCTCTCTCTCTCTCTCTCTCTCTCTCTCTCTCTCTCTCTCTGCCAACGCAAACACCTTCATTAGAAAGATCATACACACAGACGAGGTCACATCTCTCTCTCTCTCTCTCTCTCTCTCTCTCTCTCTCTCTCTCTCTCTCTCTCTCTCTCTCTCTCTCTCTCTCTCTGCCAACGCAAACACCTTCATTAGAAAGATCATACACACAGACGAGGTCACATCTCTCTCTCTCTCTCTCTCTCTCTCTCTCTCTCTCTCTCTCTCTCTCTCTCTCTCTCTCTCTCTCTCTCTGCCAACGCAAACACCTTCATTAGAAAGATCATACACACAGACGAGGTCACATCTCTCTCTCTCTCTCTCTCTCTCTCTCTCTCTCTCTCTCTCTCTCTCTCTGCCAACGCCAACACCTTGCTTAGAAAGATCATACACACAGACGAGGTCACATCTCTCTCTCTCTCTCTCTCTCTCTCTCTCTCTCTCTCTCTCTCTCTCTCTCTCTCTCTCTCTCTCTCTCTCTCTCTGCCAAAGCCAACACCTTCATTAGAAAGATCATACACACAGACGAGGTCACATCTCTCTCTCTCTCTCTCTCTCTCTCTCTCTCTCTCTCTCTCTCTCTCTCTCTCTCTGCCAACGCCAACACCTTCATTAGAAAGATCATACACACAGACGAGGTCGCATCTCTCTCTCTCTCTCTCTCTCTCTCTCTCTCTCTCTCTCTCTCTCTCTCTCTCTCTCTCTGTATCTATCTATCTATCTATCTATCTATCTATCTATCTATCTATCTATCTATCTAACTATCTATCTATCTAGGGCCATCTCAAGTTTGTCTGCAAGGCCAAGAAGGACGCGCTGGAGGCTGCCGCAAGCGCCCAGTAAAACTCATTCCCTTCATGCCGCATAGATATTCGGCCCGCAGGGCACACTCTGTTGGGCAACGTCTTTCCGTTCCGGATTCCGTCCCCGATGAAAAAATTTGTTGACTTTTTTTGCACAATGTTAAACAAAAAGATTATTGAGCAACTTTCTGGGTAAAACGCGGAAGCCGGCCAAGACTATTGAGAGTGAGCAACTTCCCTGCGAAACGAGACTCGAACCTCACCGGCTAATAAGATTGTTCAAAAAAATTTAAAAATTTGATCAATTATGCTGAAACAAACAGGAACACATTGGGGAAAGTCGATAGTGTTGTTGATTGAGTAGATGGTTGTGCTGTGCAAA
>WBZZ01003151.1:65000-67500 GCA_019918135.1 Paulinella micropora | reverse complement strand
CACTACTACTACTACTACTACTACTACTACTACTACTACTCTACTGCTACACGTGACTACTACTACTCACTACTACTACTACGACTACTACCGTGACTATTACTACTACTACTACTACTACTACTACTACTACTACTACTACTACTACTACTACTACTACTACTACTACTACTACTACTACTACTGCTACTGCTACTGCTACCACCACTACCACCACTACTACTACTACTACTACTACTACTACTACTACTAATAATAATAATAATAATAATAATAATAATGATAATAAGAATAATTCGCTGCTGCTGCTGCTACTACTACTACTACTACTACTACTACTACTACTACTACTACTACTACTACTACTCCTGCTACTGCTACTCCTGCTACTGCTACTCCTGCTACTGCTGCTCCTGCTACTGCCACTATGCGTACGTGCATACGTACGTACGTATACATGTACGTCTGGTCTGCATGTATGTATGTATGTATGTATGTATGTATCATGGTATGTATGTATGTATCTATGTATGTATGCATATATGTATGTATGTACGTCTGCAATATATGTATGTATGTATGTATGTATTACTATGTCATCATGTATGTACGTATGGCATATATACAATAGGCCACTTCGAAATCGCCAAGGTGCTTCTTCAGGCCGGGGCCAAGACAAAAATCTACAACCGTTACGGGTATACGCCACACAGACACGCCAAACACAATGGGAATAACAGAATTGCGGAGCTGATTGAGCAGCACGAGCAGGGCAGCTCAGTGCAGGAAGACTAGTAATTTTATTCATTTAGTCAAATGGCCATGATGAAGATCAAGTACATTAAATGTGCTGGACCTCCCAAGTTTAGTGCACGTGCCGGAGGGGGGGGGGGCTTCACTTACTAATGGTTAGGCTTATTAACATTATTACTACTGAGTGATATCATTCATATATTATATATCTCGGCGTGACTCATGATATGCCATATACTGATAACTGATATACTATTAATAGTATAAATGGAAGGTTGACTTCAAGTGACGCGGGCCTCATCACTCACCGACCTGATCATGTGAGTCTACAGTGATGTCCCGACAAAATTGCTTAGACTGAGTTGCGGCACTATCATATTGAGTACTTAGGCTTCCCACTTATCCCTACTAGTGGCAAGTATTCAATCATAAAAAGTTGAACAGCGAAAAGTTTTGAAAATACGGAGCGGCTGTGATGCTGAGTTCAACCATTACTCAGAGCTTAATTTCTTGAATACTTTCCGCCGCACTGGCCGCAGTTGAAGCAATTACATTATCGGTCATGTAATTTTGAAATTTGAACCGTGGCTCCGTCCGGTTCACTCAAGTGCCTGGCCAGTGGCACCACTCAGCCTAGGGTGACAGGCACGGTCTGTTATAACTAATATATATCAGTTTGAGTTCATGCTTTATTCAAGTGGGGGGGCAGCAATTACTAAAATCGTTCACGGTGGGGAAGAAATTTTTTTTTGCGAGGCTCCGGACCAGGCCCGGTTTGAAAAAAATAAAAACTTATCATCAGATCATGAGTCCAAGAGCACATCATCATATACAACAAGAACAAACACAGAAAAGCAAAAAAGAGGCTACACATAGCACATACTGAATGTGAACAAGGAGAGCCTGAGACACAAAAACAAAAAAATTGATAAATACAAGCATACATGTCGTGAGGGGCAACGGAAAACGTGGACGAAAATGTCACTCAATTGACTCTGAGGGGGGGATTCCATGGGGGACATGTAAATACAATGTAGGAACACAGGGCAAGGCCGAAGGGAAAAGGTATTTGACACAAAACATATAACACGCCGGCGCTTTTGGAAAAATAAATTGCACAGATAAATACTTATCTAGTTTGTGGGTTTTTAAGACCGTAGGCTTTCAGTTCATTCTGAGATTTGTATTAAAGTTACCATAGCAAACTGTCGGAACTGTCAGTCAAACTGGTCACCTAGAGTTTGAAAGTATTTTATTAAAAAGTGCCTGCGTCAGTAAAAAAGTTTGCAAAGGATCAGTGAGTGCCCATTAACCAACCGTACAATCCACATTTGTGGTTTATCCTCGTGGGTTGGGTTAGGGTGGATCAAAGCCATGACATCACCTCCCAAATTAGCCGGTAAAAACTTATTTATAGATTTCGTCTGGCCTGACACCTCTGAAATGCCAATTTGATCCTGGTCTTTTGACGCTTTTTTGTCTTTGCGTCACTCTCAGCTAATATAACTGTATAATAACGAGACATCATCGAGTCATTCTCTTTGAGGAGTATGTATGTATGTATATATGTATGTTTTGTATGTATGTATGTATCATTGTATGTATGTATGTATGTATGTATGCATGTGTGCGTGTGTGTGTGTGTGTGTGTATGTATGTATGCATGCATGCATGCATGTATGTATGTATGTATGTATGTATGTATCGGGTACTTGAAGTGCGACTCGTGTGCTGTGTAGGTAGCGTA
>WBZZ01003150.1:45000-53142 GCA_019918135.1 Paulinella micropora | reverse complement strand
CGCAAGGAAAAGCCTTCATGCAGGCATTGATCTTTTTGAGCTTGCTCAAAGAAGCGAAGCATCAGAGTCTTTGTCTGAGCTCGTCTTGGCATATAGCATGAGACTTGCCACTCCTCCTTTCTTCCCTTGAAGGCATTTATGATATTTTGTCTGTCCTTCTTCTCCGTGTTTTGTGACCACCACCGTAGTTGAGCCCGGGGGTGCAGGGGCTGGTGGGGCAGGAGCTGGTGGGGGAAAATATGTCGGAGGGTGTGCCTTTGCACCACTCACTTTTGCTTTCATTTTTTCCAGTCTCATCGTCTTCTCGAACTCCTCATTCTCTTTCGCCTTCTTCTTCTCAGATATCACCAGCTTTTGAGCATGAGTGATAAAGGCCACCAATTCAGAAGCAGATCTGAGAAAAATTATATTTCTCCACATATTGGTCAACAACTGCTTTATTGACGACCGGTGGTGCGTTACTAAGTGGTTTAAGGACAGAGTGATCCTTGATAGGAATCCATCTCTTCCATGCCTCCTTATGCAGTAACGCACCCATCAACAGTCTGATCTTGGTCAGAACTCTGTCGGTCTTCTCTAACTCATCAATCACAGGATGAGTTTCTCCTGCTGCCTTAATGCTTTTTTTCCATCTCTGCCTTCCCCTCCTCCAAGGCCTTCATTTCCATCGTAAATATGCCACTCGAGTTTTTCGAACCCAGATTGGTCTTCATTTTTGTTACATCGACTGCCTCCTGACCAGTCGCGAGGAATCTGGCCGTTGCTCTTGGGCTTGTGTACTGGAGGTAACCCTCACATCGTGGGCCGTATGAACGTTCCCAAATCAGGGTTTGGGTGTACACCCCAAAGATAGCATCGAGTAATTCAAGGTGGGTGTGTGTGTCCCCAAACTTGATATGCTGTATCTTCTTTCTCTCTTCTGGATCAGAGACCAGTTTGCCGAGGAGCTGTGCTGTGTTTGATAATAGGATTAGACATCCTTTTTAGCACGACTTTTCTCTCTTCTTTGATCCTGAGGGATCCACACATAGGTATCATTCTCTCCCCCCATCTTGTTATCAAACTCTTCTTTAGTGAGGTCATAGTGGTCTTGCACCCACTGTTGTTCCTCCACTGTGATCTCCTCTCCATCACTATGAATCAAGTCGATCATTTTTCGTCCTCCTCCTCCCGTGTAGGCAGGTGGCAAGGGATTACCATATGCTCCTCCTCCTCCCGACTCTTCTTGTTCAAATCCTCCTTCATCTTCGTCTCCTCCATAATATTATCTTCCTTCATCATCCCAGCCCTCTTCTACTCCTCCTCCTACTCCTTCATCTCCTCCTCCTCCTTCATTCAGTCCTCTTCCTCCTCCTCCTGCTTCTTCTTCTTCTCTTCTTTGTTCTGCCTCCGAGAATTCACTCACTTCGGCGGTCTCTGTCGACATGATGTCGTAGTAGTGATCAACAGGAGGACAGTGTCAGCTCCTATGTTTGGTTTTTGTTCGTTTGTGTTCTGTTCCTCCTTCAGTCGATTGACTAGTGAAGAGAGAAACTAATAGAGAGGGTAGGATAAGATTCCCTGTCCTCTATGAAACACTGTTTGTATGTTTGTTTTTGTTTGAGAAAAATAGTCTTTGAGACTTTCTTCGATTTCTTGTTCTCCTTACTCAGATTACTTTCTCCTCCTTCTTTTCTATATTGTATCTAGTATGAGGCACTTGGACCTACACACAGATAGTAATAGAGAAGCTAGAAAAGCTCTCCTTGAGAAGTCGACAGTCGGTCGGATAGGTTCTCATACCTACCTTTAGAAAACGATCAGAGAGTTGCAAAAATACTCTGACGTATGTGTGAGATAATGCAGATAAATGCACAAACTAGAAGGGTAGAGTGTTGTGCTCCTGTCCCTATGCTTGTTTGTGTTTTGTGTGTGTTCCTTCACTCTTCTGTCCACTTCCTTCTTCTTGGTCTCTGTGTGAGAACAGCAAGAACGACAGAGAGTTTGTATCTGATGTCTCCTTGTGAGCACACAGATATGGATTGGGCTAGAGGGTACGAGACACCTGCTTGAGACTAATCAAATTATTTGTTTTGTGAAATAGTTATGAGAGAGCTGTGTTGGAGTATTTGTTTTCGTCTGACATCCCCGTGTGAGACAGGTCAGTGAAAATTCACTCTGTTGCCTGTGTGGCAAAGCAGAAAGAAATCACCCTAGAACTAAACATTCGACAATCTTGGGGGTATCCCTTTTTCCGAAATTTTCCATGAAGTATATGGACTTTTTTTGAAAACGTGTGGAAATGAAAGGAAATCAATTCACTGATTGCAGAACATATAAAAATAATATTAAAACATGTTTTTTATTAATTGTAATACACTTTAACTTCATCTTCAGAGGTGGGCAGGAACCGGTCCGACACGGTAATCTTTCTCCTTTTTCATAGTCCCGGCTACTATGAATCTATGATGATAACAATGCCCAACATGCAGAATTTGCTTTTAAGTTTGTTTATCTTTGTTTACATTAAGCATTTTACTTTATTATGATAATAAACATTGCTTTTACCTACAATAAATTCCCCCCGGGGGGGGGGGGAGGGGGGAGGGGGGAACGGGGGAGGAAGAGAAGTGCGATGTCGCCACGCAAAATACATAGATTCTACAACAAAATTTCTTTAATTACTAAAAAAAATAATAAATCTAACTCCGTAATATCATACTAACTAAATTAGAAGTTTGTTTAACTCTTGCACGCGACAAACGTTCTTAATCACGCTTTCGACCATAACAAACCTGCCAGTGCAAAAAATTACGATTAATACTACACTACTACAAAAAAAAAAAAACACAAAACAAATTCAAACATCTTTCAGATGAAGGAGAAAATTGAAAGCTATGCAAACTACCTGGTGCGTGCATTTGAAGTTAGCGCCGAGTCAGCGCAAGCGATGCTAAAACAAACTCCCATGCGTTAGGTGAGCTGGGAGCGGTGAGACCGGTGCCGCGTTGGGGGGTGGAAGGTGAGTTACCAGCAGACAGAGCGCCAGCTGCCATCCGCGCGATGAGATCCTCCAGCAAGCTTTCTCTCTCGCTCTTACTATTTTTGTTGTTGTTGTTGTTGTTGTTGCTGTTGTTGTTGCTGATGTTGTTGTTGTTGTTATCATTATCATCATAGTTTTTCTTGTTCTTGTTATTCTTCTTCATCTTCTTCTTCACTCTCTCGTTCTCTTCTTCTGAGCTTTCCTCCTCCTCCTCCTCCTCCTCCTCCTTCTCCTTCTTCGAATTCTTCCTCTTTCTTCTCTCCTCTTCCCGTTGTCGCTTCTCTTGCGCCTCTTTTTCCTTCCGATCTTGCGCTTCTTTTTTCTTCCTTTCCTCCTCTCTCAACTTTCTTTATTCTGCTAGCATTTCCTTAATGGATGCGGCTTGTTCTGACATTGCCTTGTTCACAAGATCCTGAACGACTTCTTTCGACACGCCGGCGGACGAACTACCCTGAATACAATACCGGTCGCCGTTGTTTTGAAAGAAGTCGTTCATTTCTTGCGAACAAGGCAGTGGCAGAACAAACCAACAGCAACGACAACAACAACAACAAAGAATAATAATAATAATAATAGTGCTTCTCTGTCAATGGCTGATGCATTTCTGCACATGCGCCTCCATCGTCTCACCCGTGAGGGGAGTACGAAGAATTGACGATAAGCTCTAATGACACCCCCGCAAGGGCAGTTCCAACACTTCCAGACGGGCCGGTATGTTCAATGAAAATACTGGTCCAGACGGATCGGTATGTTCAATGAAAATACTGGTGGCACCGACGGGAATCGAACTGGCGACAGGGCCCAGATAATAATAATAATAATAATAATAATAATAATAATAATAATAATAATAGTGCTTCTCTGTCAATGGCTGATGCATTTCTGCACATGCGCCTCCATCGTCTCACCCGTGAGGGGGAGTACGAAGAATTGACGATAAGCTCTAATGACACCCCCGCAAGGGCAGTTCCAACACTTCCAGACGGGCCGGTATGTTCAATGAAAATACTGGTCCAGAAATAGACCGGTATGTTCAATGAAAATACTGGTGGCACCGACGGGAATCGAACTGGCGACAGGGCCCAGATGGTAGAACTTGACCACTGGGCTATCACGGTGTCCATTAATAATAATAATAATAATAATAATAATAATAATAATAATAATAATAATAATAGTATATCTCCTGCCAATTGCTGAGACAAAAGGCCATGTGCATCCAGTCCTCCATTCCATAAGGAAAGTCTCCACACCAATCGGTGGAATAAAGGAAGTGACGGCATAGAACATCACTCTAGGAGCTTTATACCAATCAGCCCATGGAAAGGGACCGATGGCCTATGTACTCCCTAAATAATAATAATAATAATAATAATAATAATAATAATAATAATAATAATAATAATAATAATAATAATAATAATAATAATAATAAAGTTTGAAAAAAAAATGTCAGCGCTTCCCGTTAGAGAGATTATACTCGGAAAAAAAAAGACAGGGAAAGGCTCACTGATAGAATGCCACACACACTAGCTAGCCATACTAAAGCTAGTAGCTATACTCCCCTCTCTAAACTATATGCTGCGGCGCCCAAAGAGACCTTTTGACCCCCCCCCCCGGGGGCCCCCCCCCTCACAAAAAAAAGAAAAAGAAGAAGAAGGAGTAGGAAAGATTATACCTCCAACGACATGTCCACTTCATCAGCGTCGACCGCGGGCTTTTTGGACTTCGGCTTGCCTAGTCACGTCAGAAATTAGAAACACTGAAAAAAAAGCACACAAAAAAAGATGAAATTTGCTAGTACCTGGCTTTTTCTTGCTGGACCCCTTAGGCATAGGAGGCTCAGGGGTCTCTTCTTCTTCAGGGACGTCTGGAACGTCTGGAACATCGTCGACGTCGATGGATTCTGCACAAAGAACCAAACAATATTACATACATCCTTCATTTTTCATTACATACAATGTTGCTACCGAATCTCAGTTTTTTTGGCCTGCCCGAAGAGCGAGGCTCAGTCGGGCCCTTTTTTTGATTCTTCTTCTAACGTTTCAGGCGAGCATGCAGTAAATATGCAAAATAAAGAAAAGGAAGATGCCAAAAAAAACAAAAACAAAAAAAAAAAAAAAAAAAAACAAAAAAAAAAAAAGATGGAGCTGGTGGAGAAAAAGAATAATAACATGTATATGAAGAAGAAAAAGAAAAATGGAAGAAGAAGAGGAAGAAGAAGAAGAAGAAGAAGAAGAAGAAGAAGAAGAAATGACCTTGTTTGCTTCGTACAGAAGCAAAAGCTCCCGCTTCCGCCAGTTGCAAATCATAGGCGGGTTCGTGGGGTTACCGACGTAGAGGAGCCACGCGGGCTTCACCTGCTTCTCGAAGTCCATCGGCGACGGATCAAGCATGCAAGAGTGTTTAAGGTTAAAACCAAAAAAACCCATGAGCTGATATTGGATTTCGTCAGCCTTGCCATCGCCGTCAGTGTCGACCTCGCGCGCAGCAAAAATGAAGCGCTTCGATCCTGCAACATCCAAGTATAAAAAATATGTGCAGCTTGTGAATTTTGAAAAACATACAGTACCTCGATTGACTTGCGCAGGAGTCTTCTTGCGCCAACCAATGGGAAAGACAATGAAGAGCCTGCAAATAAAAAATAAACAATCAGTTTATAAAAATCTTTCATACTTATAGGGAAAAAGACCCGGGAGCACAAGGTGAAGTTTCACCCTCACATGTCTCCACTTGCGTGGACGCCTTCAGTTCGAAATTGTTGTACTTTGTAAGTGCACTCGAGCGCGAGCGCCCCCTCCCGATGTTTGTTGTCCTCGGATGTGAACTTAAAGAGCAAGCTAATTAAAGCAGCAGCAAAAGAGGAATAATAATAATAATAATAAAAAGAGAGTTTAAATTAAAAAAAAATGGCAGCGCTTCCCGTTAGAAGAAATATACTCGAAAAAAAAAACAGGGAAAGGCTCACTGATAGAAGGCCACACACACTAGCTAACTATACTAAAGCTAAGTATCTATACTCCCCTCTCTAAACTATGCTATCGAATAATAATAATAACAATATAATAATAATAATAATAATAACAATAATAATAATAATAATAATAATAATAATAATATGTATCGTCTGCCAATTGCTGAGCCAAAAGGCCATGTGCATCCAGTCCTCCATTCCATAAGGAAAGTCTCCACACCAATCGGTGGAATAAAGGAAGTGACGGCATAGAACATTAATCTAGGAGCTTTATACCAATCAGCCCATGGAAAGGGACCGATGGCCTATGTACTCCCTAAATAATAATAATAATACTATATCTGAGGCGTACTGATGCAGCTAATGGCATATCCTCAACGGACATAAGCCTCCAATACCCTTTTTCGAGGTCCTCCACCCCCCCGTGTCAGTCTCTCGCCTGATGATCGGGGCCACCGATGGAGCTCCTGAGGGCAAGACTGCACTAAGCCGAGGTTATTCCGCAGTCCCAGCAACCTCTTGCAAGACGTCACCGAATGTGCAAGTGCATACACCAAGCGCGGTTGCTAGAGCTGCCTCGAAACCCCACCCATAACAATCTGGTGTCTGCTGGGTCCTGGGCTATCAACCAGCATATGCGGAGTTTAAGATCTTTTACGCGCGCAACAACCCTCCTCCCCAGCATCTACCACCAAAGGGTTATGAGTTGGCGTCACAGTTTAACGCCTTGAGGCCATTGGGCTGAATAATAATAATAATAATAATAATAATAATAATAATAATAATAATAATAATAATAATAATAATAATAATAATAATAATAATAATAATAATAATAATAATACTATATCTGAGGCGTACTGATGCAGCTAATGGCATATCCTCAACGGACATAAGCCTCCAATACCCTTTTTCGAGGTCCTCCACCCCCCCGTGTCAGTCTCTCGCCTGATGATCGGGGCCACCGATGGAGCTCCTGAGGGCAAGACTGCACTAAGCCGAGGTTATTCCGCAGTCCCAGCAACCTCTTGCAAGACGTCACCGAATGTGCAAGTGCATACACCAAGCGCGGTTGCTAGAGCTGCCTCAAAACCCCACCCATAACAATCTGGTGTCTGCTGGGTCCTGGGCTATCAACCAGCATATGCGGAGTTTAAGATCTTTTACGCGCGCAACGACCCTCCTCCCCAGCATCTACCACCAAAGGGTTATGAGTTAGCGTCACAGTTTAACGCCTTGAGGCCATTGGGCTGAATAATAATAATAATAATAATAATAATAATAATAATAATAATAAATAATAAAAGAGGAACAGAAGAAAAAGCTAATAATAATAATAATAATAATAATAATGTATCTCCTGCCAATTGCTGAGCCAAAAGGCCATGTGCATCCAGTCCTCCATTCCATAAGGAAAGTCTCCACACCAATCGGTGGAATAAAGGAAGTGACGGCATAGAACATTACTCTAGGAGCTTTATACCAATCAGCCCATTGAAAAGGACCAATGGCCTATGTACTCCCTAAATAATAATAATAATAATAATAATAATAATAATAGTGCTTCTCTGTCAATGGCTGATGCAAATCTGCACATGCGCCTCCATCGTCTCACCCGTGAGGAGAGTACGAAGAATTGACGATAGGCTCTAATGACACCCCCGCAAGGGCAGTTCCAACACTTCCAGACGGACCGGTATGTTCAATGAAAATACTGGTGGCACCGACGGGAATCGAACTGGCGACAGGGCCCAGATGGTAGAACTTGACCACTGGGCTATCACGGTGTCCATAATAATAATAATAATAATAATAATAATAATAATAATAATAATAATAATAATAATAATAATAATAATAATAATAATAATAATAATAATAATAATAATAATAATAATAATAATAATAATAATAATAATAATAATAATAATAATAATAATAATAATAATAGTGCTTCTCAGTCAATGGCGAATGCATTTCTGCACATGTGCCTCCATCGTCTCACCCGCGAGGGGAGTACGAAGATTTGACTATAGGCTCTACTGACATCCCCGCAAGGCAGCTCCAAGCCTTCCAGACAGACCAATACTTTCAAAGAAAATATCCTTTGAAAATACTGGCACCGACGGGAATCGAACTGGCGACA
>WBZZ01003150.1:35000-40000 GCA_019918135.1 Paulinella micropora | reverse complement strand
TGTTTCATCGTTCCTGAGAAAGAACATCCGCTTCCACTTAAGTCAATTTCCTTGCTTCATGAAGCAAAGGTTGAACTTTTAGCGTCGGTCAGCAGTATTAGTTCTGATGGAAAGCAACCGCTCTCCAGGTCATCATCTATTCCGCCGGAAAAAAAGAGGAAGCTTCTCGACAGCGTGTCCTCAATTTCAGATAGTCGCCGCACGCTTCTGCCCGGGGAAAGCTCGGACATTACAGTCATCACAGAAAAATCAAGCTTGAGTGATGCACAGGTAAAAAATAATTAAATGAAAATTATTACTGAGAAGATTCTTTTTTACAGGCAGGTGTTCCTGACGTTGATGCTAACCTCGACAGCTGGAAACAGTCAGACAGTTCTACTGTCACTACAGGATATGATGTTAGTAGCTGCAGCAGCTCTAGACTATATCTTCCTACTGGCTCCATGGTAATTTTTTTTCTCTACCTGTCTATGTTCATGCTGGTTAATGTTCATAAGCGATCTTGTTTGCGTAGAACGTCGACGAAGAGTGTTCAGATACGGATTCAAACGGTGATGCTGCATCTATCAACCCTGGATTGCTTCCTCCTCTGGTCGGCGTGGACGATGCGGAATTATCCAACGAGCTTCGATTGAACTTCGACGAGCTTATGGAATCGAATGAGCTGTTGTATAACATCATGAGATTATCACCAATTCCTTACAGCAGACCACGTAAGAATCCAACGCGCCCCTACACGATGAAAAGTCGCACGAAAGGTGCAGTGAAGCTTCAGAGACCGTCTGCGCTCCAAAAACTGTTGGGGATTACCTTCGCCGACTTGGACAGGGAAGTTAAGTCTGTCTGCTGCAAAAAGTGGAAGTGTTATTCATTTATCGACACGCGTGATGTGCTTTACACGAGAGCGAAGAATGCGTCATCGTCTCTCAGTGAGCTTTATTCTTGGGCAGCTTCGCAGCTTGAATCGTTTCAAACAAAAACTGGATCGTTTCAGTATATGTATTTAACGGAGGCTGTGTGCAAAGTAGCCTGGCAGCGTATCTACGGGATCGGTGATAAAGTTTTGTCAAGAGCACACAAACTTCTTGCAAATAACACGAAGGTTTTGACAAAAAGCTACTCAACCGTTCCTGAAACAGAAGATGTGGTAGCAGTATTACTCTGCGAGAAGTTCATGGAGAGTTACCCGGAGATATGCAGCGACGGAATATGGAGGATGCAAGAAATGGCTCAGGACGCAGGAGTCCAAAACTATGTTCGCGAGAATTGGAAAGATATGTGCCTTCGGTTTGGTTGTTCGAAACGAGTTGATCCAAATAATCCTCCGACAGACAATACGATCAACAAAGTTTGGCGCATGGATTTTCCGCACGTCAAGTTTGTCAGAGGTATTATGCATATTTTCGTTATCATTACTTATTACAGGTTTGTTTTGCAGAAGGAGATTTCTCAAAATGCGAGATCTGCACAGAGCTTGCTGCTGATCATTCTAACGGTTTCAGGACTGAAGTAGAAGCTCAAGAATGGCGTCGCCGTAGCAGGCTTCATCACAAAATTCACAGGGCGTGCCGCGTTGCCAGCATGCAGCGCAAGAAGGCAGCACCAGCAGATTTTGCTGCCACAGTCATATCAGCCGATATGAAACCGCCAGTGAAGATCCCATCTTGCCGCCGCGCCGCGAAAGATTTCAAAGGAAAAATTGTGTTTCGCCTTTGCGTTGGAATCAATACCTGCTACACTACCGATACGCATTTTATTCTGACGTACCTTGAAGGCGCGGTAGAACACGGCGCGAACAGCAACATTACTATGCTTGCCGCACTTTTACATTGGCAACTTTGGAACCCTCGCACAATGCAAGCGTGGAAATTATATCTTGAGTGGGACGGAGCTGGTGATAACACCGCGTGGGCGATGCTGGGTTTCCTTGGGCTCAATGTCGTTGACAGAGGAATCCGTTTCCAAGTAGAGTCACATCGCAAGCCACCAGGGCACGGGCACGATGGAGATGATCAGGAATTTCGAGTTATGGATATCGGGTGGAAGAGCACCTTCCTGACAACTAACATCGCTCAAGCGTTATTAAAGCTCATTCTTGCATTCAAGAAGCAGCACAAGAAGAGGCATGTGCTGGTTGTTCTCGGATGTAACTACGACTGGATGACTCATTTTAGCCCGTGTATGAACAAGAGTTTCAAAAACTACAACAAACCCTTGGCATATAGAATCACCAAGAAAGATCCTGACGCTTTGCCGACTGTAGAGATCGCTACTTGGGGAGACGCACAGGATTTTCATGGAGTGCGTGATGATCCCAGAGGAGAACCGATCAATTTGTTTATCGGACGCCCCGGTAATAATATTATCTATCTTTCTCTTTCTCTCTCTCTCTCTCTATATATATATATATATATATATCTCTCTTTCTCTCGTTCTATCTATCTATCTCTCTCTCTATTTATGACAGCGACCGACATGCCTCCCAAGCTTCCAGTCGGCTACTTCGTCAATCCGCGCCTGAAGAAGGATATTCGTGCTTTGGCTACTAAATACCTAGGGCCGGATGAGCGAGCACATGTGGAGGAAATGTTAGCAGGTGGAAATTTGACCAGAGTAGAGGTGGATGGAGATTACTTCGAAGGCGGCCTGCCCGGCCGTCCTGCTCATATGTCCTGTGTCGATGCAAAAGGCAAGGAATGGAGAGCAGAATTTCGATTGATCGACGAGCTACCTGTAAATTGGATGGAGTTGCCTCAAGAACGACAGGAGAAAATGAACGCACTTACGCGTTTGACCGATGAAGAGCTGCTGTCCTTACCACGCACTTATTTTGTTAATGAAGGACGTCCTCCAGCTCACCCGAGATGGCGTGGTGCAAGACAGCTTACTAGCGAAGAAAAGCAGGAGCAGGATTTAGCATTTGGAAATGCTTCTGAGCCTTGGCGGAAAATTCTCACGTTGCTAAGATCGTCAGAGGAAAAAAAGCAATTTGCGTCCAAGCAGATGGTAGTTAGCGAATTGAAATCATGGATGAGAATGCATGGTGTTGCAACGCAAAACTCCGATCGGAAACAGTTCAAGAAGGCAGAGCTTATTGAACAAGCGTGGAACCATTTCGAACGATGCGACTGTGGGTTCCCTGAGGAAGAAGAGCTTGGTGCTGCTCAGCCTGCAGAACCAGTGGCAGATTCAGAGGATGACTTATCTGATACTTCATCTTCCAGTTCATCAACTGACTCATCGTCTGATCGATCTTCTGGTTCAGAGGAAGAAAAGCATGGTATTAGTTTTCTTCTTCTTCTTCTTCTTCTTCTTCTTCTTCTTCTTCTTCTTCTTCTTCTTCTTCTTCTTCTTCTTCTTCTTCTTCTTCTTCTTGTTCTTCTCCTCCTTAACATGATGCTATCCATATTGTAGATGATTCAGATCGCTCCGACGCAAGTTGGAGAATGCGTAACTCAGGAATCCGTTTGCGCGGACGTCGCCGCGCACGTCGTGCTGCGGGTGGACGTGGACGTGGACGTGGACGTGGTCGTATGTGATTATTTTTTTTGAATGAATTTTTCTGGGTCCGACTTTTTCATAATGGTTTTTGTCTAGGGCAACTGCAACTGTAACGCTTCTTCTAAAAACTGAAATTAGAAATTTGTTTAACTCTGATAATGCACCAGAATCTGATGTGAAGCGTCCTCCCTCCGACCCATTCCCCCCCCCCCCCCACCCCCCCCCCTCCCCCCTCTACGTACCAGCGTACGTCACAGCGGGCAAACAGAATTTTTTGAAGGTAAAACCATGTCTTAATATAGTAAAATGCTTAATATAAGCAAGAATAAACAGTAAAAGCAAATTCTGCATGTTCGGCATTGTTATCATCATAGATTCATGGTAGCCGGGACTACGAAAAAGTAGAAAAATTACCGTGTCGGACCGGTTCCTGCCCACCTCTGAAGATGAAGTTAAAGTGTATTACAATTAATAAAAACATATTTTAATATTATTTTTATATGTTCTGCAATCAGGGAATTCATTTCCTTTCATTTCCACACGTTTTCAAAAAAGTCCATATACTTCATGGAAAATTTCGGAAAAAGGGATACCCCCAAGATTGTCGAATGTTTAGTTCTAGTAATGTGGACTCCAAATGTAATGCACCCAACGATAGCTCGTAAAAAGTCTGTAATACAACCAAACATAGTCCTCAAAAGATGAGAATGATGTCTCGTTATATTATCTCAGTGAAGCCAAAAAGGAAAACGGCAACGGACCAGGAATAAAATGGCATCAGGTCCAATCCGGACAAATAATACTGAAAAACAAGCTGGTGCACCTGTCACCAGGAAAAGATACTTTTTACCGGCTATCCGGGGGGTGATGCCTACAAGACACACAGACACACACGTGCACACACACACATATACACGCAGTGATGCACACACACATGTACACACAGACACACATACACACACATACACACATACACACATACAGAGACACATCTTCCTGCAGTTTCTTTTTTCAAAAATTTTCTATAGACCGGTGCCAGATAAATCTTTTGTAAACACAATGTTATCACCGTTCTTTACGTCATATTTCATTGCAGAGGTTCTCAATGGCTTTCGGAATAAAATTCTGGCAGCCGTTTTCTTATAAAATCGTTTCGTTTCTAAATATTTTCTATAGACTAAATGAATTTTTCGGCAAAACCGCTTTTGTGGTATGCTTGTTAGCATGTTGCCTTAGCTCCTTTTCCAATTTCCCTAGCTTGTGTGCCTTTTTGCTCGGCGCGTAGTGTTGAGGCCTCGACGACTTAAGGACGAGACGAACGACGACGAAAATTCCTTCTGCAGGACGATTTTTCCCCGCAATTCACGGATACAAAAAGCCTCTATCGCCCGCAAAAAGGACGAAGACGTTCAACGACGGCCGCGCGCATATAATAAAGTGAACTAGAAAATGCCCCGTCGCGTTTGCCCCGTCGTTTAGAACCGTAGTTTATCAGTTTA
>WBZZ01003150.1:12500-30000 GCA_019918135.1 Paulinella micropora | reverse complement strand
AACGACAGGAACCGTAATCGTGTTAATAATATGCGACATACTGCCAACGTGGCAAGAGAGATGACAGTAGCATCCCATGACGAGGTGGACGACGCATGGGTAGGCATGACCGTCGATGGCGAGGTCGATCTCAACGACTTGCCACCCCTCATGGAGATTGATACGGGTAAGACATTTCCTGTCTTGACTCGCAAGCCCTACGCCGGAAACTTCGAAAAAGTAACAGGAGTTAAGAGACCGGTCGACAACGGAAACAGCAACGCTAACGCACATCAAGGAGCGCAAAAGAAACCGAAGGTCGCCGACAACGAACCACCCAAACAGCGATTGAAGAACTGCGCACACATGGTTATCAACGGGGCGTGTGCCTTCTGGGACTGCCCGCTGATCATGAAGGACGACCCCAAGGAAGGCGCAGCAGAGGCGGGGACCAATTCGGAGAATGACAACCGCAAGCCTCCAGACGTCAATCTGTACGGCAAGGTAATGGATGGTGCGGTTCGGCGCGATACCAACAAAGAAACGACTGAAGAGGTTCAGGTAATAGAACACATCATGAAAAGATTGAGTAGAAGGACCGACCTGTCTCGATCACAAGTAAGCTCATTAATGCTCATTGTCCAATATTTGGTAGACCCCTGGCGGTGCGTGCAAGAAGGTGACCTCGAAGGAAGTTACGACTACCCAGGTATGGAAACGCACGTTCCGACGCCGCCACGGGGGGTAAGTAATCATTCGATAGGCTTCGTGGGACTCACTGTAGAAGATGAGGAGGTAGCGCACAAAGACTCTGACGATGACGAGATGCGTTTGGAGTTGCCCCTCCGCTTTCCGGATAGTTTAGTAGATACCATAGGTGCAGCAATGCCGATAACTGCTACGACGGCAAGAGTCTCCGATGCCCCGACTACTGTAGAGGCAGAGGAGCGTAGTGATAGCGTGCTCACAGAAGATAAAACTGAGGCAAAAACACAAGAAATGGAGAGTTCGCTAGTAGCGATAGGAGCAGTGACACCACATATGGACTTTCAGTCCTTCACGGCCACTAGGCCTAGAGAAATACCGTGGGATAGCTTAACACGGGAGAAAATAGACGAAAATGATTATCGATCCAAACTGAATGTGTGGGTGTTCCTTCGTAAGCTGCACAGAAAGACGGTCGACCCGCACGGATTCCCAGTGCCACCGAGACACTGGCCACCAACATGGCGATTGGGAGCCCCAACTAGCTATATTGTGCCTAGGGAAGAGCCGTGGTACCCTAGCGACGAGGTAAAGAAAGGGATACCATCGTTGTCGTGGTTACCACACTTCACCATCCCACACTCATCTGTATCGATTGAGCATAGAATGACACCAGTGGGCAGACCAGTTTGGCAGCAGAGTAGTAGATCAAAAACCCGTGTAGGAGTTATATTTCCATTAAATATACTCGATAGAGATCAAGTTATTACCACCACTCCCTCATCGCACACAATCATCACCGATTGACCCTGGTTTTGGGCCATCGACGTACATTACTGTTTAGGCATGCTACAATTATGGAAATGGAATACTGGAGCTTGCGTTTAGGTTTCAACATCATACCTGGCGACTGGCAGACGGTGGTGGGACGCTGCAAGCTCTGCACCAACTTTCAGCCACCAGGTATTTACCCCGCAGACTTACCACACTCATTGCACGAACCACCTGCATCGTGTGAGCGTTGTGATAAGACACAAGACTTAATGGACCCATGAAAAGATGTATGGGATGTAAGTGGGTATGGTACTGCAACAAAGAACATCAGAGAAAAGATTGGAAAGCACACGAGTATTTTTGTCAGTTTGCGGCCTCCGACATAAACAATAGACTAATTAGCGAGACACAGTTACAATTCTTGCCGCCTTGCGGCATAGGATCGGTTAATTTCGATTACGCAATATTTGCTTTTCAACGCCTCACTAGGTACGAGATTGTGCTTGGAGGACCGGCGGGGACAAGGTACCAGATGCCAGCACGCTACGACAAAGAAGACCTTAGAAGGATATACAGAAGATTGTATGGCTTCACCGATTATGGTATAATATCACCCCCCACCATACTGCAGGCACACGTTAGACAGTCAGCTAGTGACTTAGATTACCAACCGTCGAGAGTACACTCAACATTCGCTGCTACTGCAATAGACCCCGACACTATGGTCCGGGGGGAGGAAGAAGCGATGGTAGAGACAGCAGTGGAATATAGGGTAGATGAGTCAGCGACAGTGCCGACAATAGTGGACTCTGGGTGCAATAGAACGCTAGTGCACCACACGATGCCCATGAGTAGAGTGAAGACGGGAAAGACGGTACATTTAACGGGGATTACGGAGCACACAATGGAGGTCAATGTGACAGCGGATGCGTCTTTGCCAGTGATAGACGGCAAATGTAATGAGAATAGCTTACATTTGCAGGAGGCGTTAGTTAGTAAGAAGACCCCCTACTCGTTACTGTCCCCTGTGGTACTCGATCATACTTGCAAGTATGCAACCGTTTTTCAAAACAGACAAGTAATGATCCTACGTGAACCGCTAACAATTGATCCAGAGCATGTGGTATGTCGTGGGCGTATGATGCCCAACAAACTCTACCGTCTGGACACACCCTTGGACTCCCCATTAGACTTTGCCCTGAGGTACAACCCTGTTTTCGATGACTCGCGAGCCAGAGCTCATTTCTCAGTGAGACAGACTAGAGCATTGCGCAGTATTGGAGCTCTAGAATTACATCGCATGTTAGGTCACGCCGGCGTTAGAGTAATGGAAGAATGGGCAAAGAGAAATGGCCGGACTATCGTAGGTAAGAGAATAAGAGAATTGATCACAACTGCATGCACAGGTTGCAATCAGTCAAAAATTACGAGGCTACCTATCTTCAAAGCGAACCCAGACATCGACTCGGGCTTTCGCATAGGCACATGGATTCGAGAGGACCATGGGGCGTGAAGTCATTGCAAGGGAACAGGTATAAACTCATCCTGAAAGATAAGGAGAGTCAATTTTGTTTTAAGAATTTCACACCAACAAGAGAGGAGGAATTGTATTTGCCTTTTGTGCAGAAAGTGATTGCGTTCTTCGCTGCACAGACCGGCAACACGGTTAAACAGTTACGATGTGATGGCGAATACAATACCAGACGTTTACAGGAGTTCTGCGACCGGAACGGGATCATTCTGAAGACCACACCGAGAGACGAGCCCAGGTCTAACCCTGTCGCAGAAAGAGATCATAGGACAAGCGAGGTAAGAGCAACAGCTATGAGATTGGATGCACATTTACCACCATCATTTTGGCAGGAAATGGAAATGGCTGAGTGGGTGATTCGACTCGTCACACCCATCCCTATAGGAAAGTACAAAGGAATAACACCATATGAGCTAACTTTGCAAAGACAGCCACCGAAAGATTTCTTACACCCTATTGGCTGCCTAGCATGGGTACGTTTGTGGGAATCGAAGAAAGGAATGGCAATGGCTGTGCCAGGTGTGTTGGTGGGGTACAACTTATTTCGTAGACTCTACCGCATTTACATGTTAGAAAAACAGAAGGTAGAGGAACATAGGAACGTGAGATTTGATCATGCCAGGCGTGGCTACACTGCACGTTCAACCCCACAACCATGGAACGTTGATAGCAGCATCGAACATGGAGATATGCAAGCCCCATCGATTTTTCCCACAGACAGAGATGAACAAATTTCACGGGAAAACCATGAAATTTCGCGACAAACCGACGCAAGAAAGAATGACGAGGTCGTGGACGAGTCATCTATTGTAGTGGTAGAGCACGACACAGCACCTACGCGAAACATAGCACGACCACTACCACCCATACCAGCTCTAGAACGCATCGCACGAGCTGAGGACACGCCGGTAGTGCTCAGAAACAGAAACAGACCGCCATCGAGAAGTTCAGTTAGACTGATTCGGTTTGTTGATGCAAAACATGTCCCACCCCCAAAACCCAAAACCCCAAGAGATATCGATGGTAACGTCGATGAAAGGAACATAGTGAGAGGAAAACGTGATAGGAAGCAAACTCCCGCAAACACATCAACACATACCTACAGATTGGCGGTAGCTGAGGACGATGACACACAGTTCGTATCTCAGACACGAGTGATGGTTTGCGTTATGAAGATGTTTGTCTATTCACAAGAGTACTCAGAAAGCCGGAGAAACAGCTTAGAGTAATACCACAGGTAGTGGAGGCTAGGCAGAAAGAAATACAGGGGCTGTACGACGCGAGATGTCTAGAGTGGGCTACGTGGCAAGATGCAGAGAGAGACAGAGTAAAGCCAATTCGTACAGGTTTCGTAGACACAATAAAGGAGGACGAGGCCACAGGTGAGAAGAAGTACAAGTCGAGGTTAGTAATTTACGGGAACCAAATGATACCATTTCAGCATTTCAGCCCTTATGAAACCTCGTCACCTGTGGCACAACACATTTTCCTCCTCACGCTTTGCTCATTGTTGGTTGCACTCAATGCGTTCATAAAACACATAGATTTCAGCCAAGCATACTCACACGCCAGTATGCAAGAGATTTGCTATGCAATACCACCGGATGATTGCAAGCTGCAGGAGAAACCGAGCATGATTTGGAGGGTTCGAAAGGCACTGTACGGCTCTCCACAGGCAGGAAGACGATGGTACAACCATATTGCGAGCTTTTTGCGAAGCATAGGATATTTACAGTCGACTGTGGATGCTTGTGTTTTCTTTTGAAGGGCGATGATGGCACTTTTCCCCCGTCGATAGCCTACGACGATAGGTCGCTTCCGTGGATTTTGCTGTTGCGCACGGACGACATGCTTACTTTTTGCTTAAAGGAAAAACAACACGAAGAGTTGGTGAAGAAGCTAGGGGAGGCCAAGTTTCGTTTTACTGATAAAGGGGAAGTAGAGGTGTTCTGCGGTATGCAGTTCAAGCGATTTGAGAACGGTTTGCTGATCCATCAACAAGCATACACAGAGGGGTTGCTACAGGATCGGGGCTTTGAGAATGCAAAGCCATCGACAACGCCATGCAATGAACAGGAACCGCAGCCAGCAGACCCTAATGCCTCTAAACGACAATGGCCCTTAAGAAAATTGGCAGGTGAGCTAATTTGGTCAATGTCCCAAACTCAACCACATTTGGCTTATGCGGTTAATAGGCTGTGCATATACATGCACAGAGAGCCGGACGTAGCTTACGGAATGGTTAGCCGAATTTACATATCCCTCAAGGATTGAAAAAACTTATTCTTTCCTTCGCATATTGATTGGAGGACAATAGACCTACACACTTACGCAGATGCAGACTTAGGTAAGTGTAAGTTCACATATCGATCGAGGTCGGGCGAACTACAAATGATAACGGGACCGGTGTATTGGTCATCGAGACGGCAGTCGACAGTCGCAATGTCTACACAGGAATCAGAAACTATCGCCATGTCGGCCGCCGCACGCAATACGATTGCGACACAGCATTTTTGCGAAGAAATTGGAATACCACTCCCACTACCATCAACGGTGTTCGGTGACAACCAAGGTTCGATACTTACGACTACAAATGGATTCGGTAGTCAGAGATCAAGACACCTCGCTTTGAAACATCACTATATCGTCGAACTCGAACGGAATGGCCGCATTACGAGTAGAAAGATCAACTCGTCTGACAACTTGGCAGATGTTTTTACCAAAGCCCTGCCAGCACCGCAATACCTGAAATTGATATATCAATTCACAGTAAGGCTGAGGGATTTTGATCTTGAAAGGCGCTAGATTTCTAAGTAAACGTTGATTTATTTTGGAGTAACTCGATGCAATTACGAGCTGTCTGTTCGACATAGAAGTTCAAGGAGAAGCTGCGCGATGAAAGGAGTACTTATTTTCGACATATAGCTTCTTAATGAGGCTTGATAGAGATTTATATATGAGAACAATCATTAGAATAGTGATATCCCACCAATGAAAGGAGACAGATGAGAGTGTGATGAAAGCTAAGGAATTCTCTCTTCTGCTAGTCTGCGAGTGCTCTATATAGGAATGACAGATAGATCGGTATTTATTTGGGATAGGCCGCCCATCGGGGCGGGGCAATCGATTTCGGGGGGAGTGTAGGACTCAATATTACAACATTACATCTTATTCTCTAACCACTATATGAACTCGATTGCTGAATTACAATTTACCGGAAATTACCTCATTCATACCGTTAGTTTATTACGGACCGGCCGGTAGATTAATGCCGTTGAGATTTAGCGATTTCCCTTTTATTGCTATTGTTTACGATAGATAGGATTATATCCATTGGCGAGATAAACGGACAGCTGAAGTGATTTTGCAGTCAGACAATAATGACAGGACACAGTCATTTATAAACACTGAATACAGTCATTCGTTAGAGTTATAGAAATTCCTTTCACGTGACAGGTCACAGCTTATATTTGTTACAACTTTAATCAAGAGTTTGTTCTCATTAAATTCGTTTCGATATTTATTCGAAGGGTAATCTAGAGAGGATTATTGATAGCATTCCGGAGGAGAATGGCTACAACAACTGCCTGCACCGACATCGAATGCTGCGAGGGATGCTCAGGCCTTTGACAACTGGCTGTCAACCTTGCAGTTCCTGATGGTGCTTGATCCAAAGCTACTTATCATACCGCGCGATGAAAGTCGCCTCTCTCACGAGATGAGCTGAAAGTCATTATAACGCAACCACCGATCTCTGCAGCTGCTGCTGCGGCAGGCAGGTCGTCCCTGTCGTCTTCGTCGACATCTACGTCCACGTCTGCTTCCGCGACTTACGACCCGTACGATGTTCAGCGTGCAGCTGTGGCTGCCCTTGGCCCTGACCCGACATACGAGGAACTCTATGATTGTCTGTCTGCACAGGCACATGTTTAGCTGGCGACAAAGTTTCGTGCCATCATCTCGGAAGCAACGCAACGCAACTCGGAGGCATTGCTGACGATTCGACGCGCTGGAAATGACCCGCACGTGATGTGGGGAGCACTCTGCCAACGGTACGCTCATATTGGGGCTATATATGCGGCTACGCTTATCCACCAGCTCAACAACGATCGACTTACTACAAAAGACAAACCCGAGGTATGGCTCGATGCTTACGTATACCGATACAAATTACTCGAGGAGCGAAAGCAAGTCTTCTCAGATGAGTATAAGTGCATCAATTTGATACAGAAGCTTGAAGGTGCAAAGCACTTGCCCTTCTCCGATTTTGGATTGAAATGCTACTTTAGTTATGACGACGCAAGTAAACCTGACTTCCCAGCCCTGGCTGCGATGGCGAGGGAACAAATGCAAGCCGTCGTGATGATGAATGACACGAAGCGGCCCACCGGAGGATCAAGAGCTGCCGACGAACCTGCGTTGTTCTACGGCGATGGAGAACGGGGGGGGCAGCAGCCCCGAATGACCAGCCGTGGTGCCCACACATCGACATCGTTGGATACTGCGCATGGAACCCATGCCCTTTGGTCGACGACCTAGAAGACGAGAAACAAACCCCGTTGTATAGATTGCAGCAGGCGGGCACCGCATGGCAAGCAAATATGATGATACAGCTGACCAGGCTTGCCTTTATAAGCAATTACTGTCGTATTGCAAATGCTGTGCAGTGTGACGAGGACGACGAGAGTGACGACAGCATGCCTGGCCTGCTTACCAGTGGTGACGTCATTGGCGAAACCGATGCCGACGGAGCCGCCAACGGACAGATGGGTGACGCGCCGCACGATAAAACTGTAAACGCACAGGCCCGTGCTTCAATGTGTGACTCTTACTATGAGGACATGTCTAACCTTGTTAGTTCGGAGGACGAAGCGATGAGCGACTCCGACGACGACGACGGACAGCCGGCGGCCGCCGATCAACGCGAGACATCTGCAACGCAACAAAACGTCTATCGACACAGCCCGGCTGAGAATAATGCGGTTGTTTTGATGGCTTTTAGCCCCAAGACGCTTGAAGAAGTGGACAACTTACTGGTGGATGTGCCTACCAACCCGACTGCGACGACTCAAGGTGAGGAAGTACCTGCAGGCGACGAGAAGAAGTCGGAGGCGACATCGTCGCCTTCGTCCGCATTGACTTCAGCTTCGGCTTCGACGCCTGCGACAACAAAAAGAGCGACAGGTGTAATCAACCCACATCAGGATTTTCTATCGTTTGCGAGCTCTAGGCCACAAGAAATCCAGTGGGAATCGCTGACCGACGAACAAAAACTGGACGAGAACGACTTCCAGTGTAAATTGAATGTTTAGGTCTTCATTCAAAAGCTCTATAGGAAGACAGACCCTGCACAGGGCTTCCCGGTGCCCCCGCGACACTGGCCCGCTGATTGGAGATTGGAGGCTTCGAGCAGCTACACTGTCCCGAGACAAGACCCTTGGTACCCTAATGCCCGTCTGCAGGCCATTATACCTACGCTGCTGTGGCTCGAGAACTACAATAGGGAAGAAGTCTACGTTGAAGGAAAGGAACCCCCAATCACTAAAAGTGCGGTCGTATCGCGACAACGGCCCCCATCGAGGCTACAAATCGAACTGCCTACTCAACTGCGACAAAACGTGGTACTCAACCGGTCTATCTCCCATCCTGCCTTTCCAGGAGCTCCGAATTTTTGGGCGATAGACGTACACTTCTGTTTTCGTCATGCTTCCATTATCGAGATGGAATATTGGTCGTTGAGGCTGGCTTTCAATATCATCCCTCAAGGATGGCAAGCTACTGTTTCGTTATGTCGTTACTGCTCTGTGCACCACACCAACCCATTGATTATGGCAGGGACGCCCCATGCTAACCCCAGCCCGGCACATTTTTGTGAATACTGTGACGATATAGAGACCCCGCTCAATCGACATCGGTGATGTGACAAGTGTTAATGGGTATTCTACTGCAAATGTTCTTGTCGCAAAAAGGATCGTGCTCCGCATTCTAGGTTCTGCACCTATGCCGAGGATAAATGCAACGAGCAACACGCGACATGACCCGCCAACAAATTTTACCCGCTTGTGGTATTGATTCTACGCTTGTCGAATACGCATGGTTTGCTTTGCAGCGGATGACCCGCTACGAAATTCATGATTCCGGTCCGATAGTAACGGTCCCGCAGCTTCCACCGAAATACAAACTTGGGGCGCTACAAATGATTTATAGGCGACTGTCTGGCTTCGCTACGAAAAAGCACAACATGCAACGACATATCGTGGGGCCCCGAGTGAGATCCCGTACGACCCGTCACTGGTTGCAAGAGCGTTCCGTGCTACCTTGGTTGATGACAGTTGTGCCTGACGAGGTGAGCGACAATGTGGCGCTACTGGCAAGAACAGGTGGGGGGCGAACATATATCTTCGATACCGGTTGTAACCGGACTATTGTACATCCTACCCTGCCTTTGTGCAATTTTAGACGTGGAAAGGTGGCCAAGCTGTCTGGCTTATCGCCAGAACGAGTCAAAGTGGACACACAAGCAGATGCAAGCTTTACCTTCGTGGAGGGAAGTGGCGCCTACGACGACTTCGTGTTTCGTGATGCTTACGTCTTACCTACTACACCATACAACATCATATCGCCTGATGTGTTAGACTGCGACTACGGATATGCAACGGTCTTTCAGAACAATCAAGCCATGGTGCTGAAGGCACCAATCTACATCGACGCATCGATGGTCATCTGTCGATCGAGAATGATACCGAACAAACTGAACAGGCTTGACGAGACCGACGATGTGCCCCTTGATCTCAACGCGCGATACAACCCACTGGTCCGCAACAGCAACAAACCAATGGTCAACTTTTCTATCAACCCGAACACATCCAAAGCCCCAGTGTCAGCTATGACTTGGCACAGGATGACTGCGCACGGCAACGTCGAAGTTATGGACTTATTGGCAAAAAGAGCAGGCAGGACAATTACGGGTACCAACTGGCGACGGTTACTGCCTACGGAGTGTGCTCCTTGCCTACAAGCTAAAGCAACTCGCAGTCCATACTACAAAGGTAACCCGCCTATCGACAACGACTTTGCCCTAGGGGAGTCACTACACATCGATTTTCGTGGACCGTGGCCAGTCAAGTCCCTGGAGGGAAACTTGTATCAACTAGGCATCATCGAGACAAAAGGTCATTTGGTTTCATCATCCATTCTCCTACTCGCGAGTCTGCTAGCTATCAGCCAAAGGTGGAGAAAGCAATCGCCTTCTTTGAAACGCAAACAGGAAGGAAGGTAAAACAGTTGCGAACTGATGGTGAGTTTGTGACAAACCTGATGAAGGAGTACAGCTCGTCAAAGGGAATTGTGTTGAAGCCGACTTCTCGCAACGAGCCTACATCCAACCCAAAGGCAGAACGACAATGGCGAACGAATGGAGGTCGTGCAACTGCGCTTCGTCTTGATGCTCATTTACCTGAATCGTTTTGGGAGGAGATGTGTCTGGCGGAGTGAGCGACAAGGATGATGTCTCCCATACTGAAGGGACCCTACAAAGGATTAAGCCCCCATGAGGTAACATTACGTCGTTCGTTTCCTCTACAGTTCCTACGTCCTATTGGGTGTTTGGCGTTTGTGCGAGTGGAAGATGCGAAGAAGGGAAGATCTATGGCTATCCCTGGAACGCTAACTGGGTACAACATTTTTCGCATGCTGTACCGAATCTATGTCCCTACGTCCAGGAAAATAGTATAAGTACGCAACGTGAAGTTCGACGAATCGACACGAGGTTACGACGCAAACGTGAACGAGCGACCTTGGACGTTCGATGACCTCCCACCAAACCAGCCGGTACCTTTTTGGAAAAAAGATGTACAAATTTCACGGGTTGATCGCGAAATTTTTCCAGAACAAACGGACAAGAAGGGAGATGACTCTGCCCTCGAGACAATGGACGAGCACAACGCCGACGTCGCTGAGTACGAAATTGGGATGGGGACGAGCTTCGACGCGTCGTCGACCCCCCTTGCGGTTTCTGCCCCAACCGCTACAACACACACTACTTCGGTTGTGAACTTGCACCCACTCCCTCGTTCACCTTTAGCTCGTCCGAAAGCAGGAAATGACATCGATGGCAACGTCGGTGCTCAGAATATAGTGAATGGAAAGAGGTCTAGAAAACCTCGCCCACCTCATCACGCATCTCACTCTGTGCGTCTAGCTTTGGGTGATGACAGCGACGACAACGACAACGACAACGACTACGGTGCTTCGTCAGCTTTTGATGACTCTGACACTGACTCTTTTTGTTGTTTACCCATGTGCTCCGAATCCCTGAAAAGCAGAAGAGGATTATGCAAGGTGGAGATTGTAACATTGTGCTCCAGAAGTAAACTCCACCTGGCATTGCTTTCCAGCCAGCCAGTAATTTGACAGACAGGAGTCAGAAGACGACCAGCAAGAGTTTCAGTTTATGCTCTTCTGGCCTTGTTCCAAAATTCAGAAGAGCAAGAACTAGTTGCAACAGTAGACAGTGGTGATTTCTCTTCCTCGTCTTTTGCAAATCTGATGGTCAAAAGACGAAGAAGAACAGCAAAAACCAGTCCATCCGCAGAGAACCGAGATTTTTGTGATTGTCTACATCGAGGATTTGCAAAGGTTAAAGTACAAGCAATGAAAGGAATTGTACTTGTGGGTTTCAGAAAACATTTCAGATAAGAAAAATATGCAATATTTTTCGAAACTACACTTGTTGGGAAGTACAACCAAGGGCAACATTTTTTCAAGGACAAAAAAATAGAATATTTTTGAAAACAGTTCATGCTCATTCATGCGTAAAGGAGGGGGAAGGAAAGAACCTGAGAGATTTCTTGATTTACTGAAGGCGAATTTTGCGGCGGCGATCAAAGCTCCTGATCGGAATCACTCTTCCAAACGAGGACAAAACATCGAGTCCTTCCCTGCTTAATCCTCGATGCTTGAGTTCAAGGCACAAGTAAAGCTCCCACTGGAGAAAACGCTGACCCTGCTGAAGCATGACGAAAAGAAGGAAGCACGAAAACGCTTGTCTGCCCTCCGACAAAAGAACTAGGGCGTCATGTTCTTCAATTTTGCGGAACTGACAGTTCTGATGCCTGACATGCGCTAACTTGTGCCAAAAGCTGTAAAGTCTGTCAGGCGCGAACATTTTCACCCAAGCCTCGAAGCCAAAACCTAAGAAATCGCCTGACCACGAGTGATCACAAGAGAAAAAAAAAATGCATTGAACGTGTTACAGGCAACTTACTGGAGACAGCTTTCTTGATTTTCAGGTCTTCTTCTGCGAACGTGTTGCAATCAGGAACAAAAGGAGTGTCCTGAATCGATTTTGCCACTGCAACGAAATGGCTTCTCAGCGCAGACAGGTAGCCTCGCCTGGGAACCTAATATTGTCAAAAAAAACAGAAGTGGCGAGAACGGTTTTACAAGGGTTGTCGGAAAACACAAATATTGCATATTCCGACACCGGAACCTTTTCAAACAAATCCGTCCGGAATAAAAGGTAAAAAATCACTTTCAAAGGATGTCTCAGAAAAAAAATGACATATTTTTCAAAGTGAGCCGGTTTGAGCCCACACTCGGTGCCACCAAGGCACAAAAACTGGTTTCGGACGTCAGTTTTTGGGAACGAGTGGCCGGACTGGGTCCGTTTGCCATTTTTGATTGCATTTCACCATATGAGCGTGACTTTCCGTCCCTATCAAAATGAAAAAAAACAGATGTTTTCAGGCCCAACTTCATTTTTTTTTTGCTTTGTGACCGCTTCCTGTCAACTTGAGCACTTTTGTTCGGTGTCTAGATTGTTGCACTCTCAAAATTGCTTTCCGAACACTACATCATGGGTGGTCCCTCTGTCGACAAGTCTTACATCACCTATAAATGGTGGATCACACCTGAAATGAAGCTCATTGTCTCTGAGCTGGAGTTTGGAGGAGAGCATGGGAGTGACGACACGGGTCGAATCGAGAGCTCTTTCGATCTCGGTGTTGTGTGGAAGTTTGCGAAGTTTGCGTTGAAGCCAAAAGGTGCTACTAGTTACCAGTACAACCCTCGACTTTGGCACGTCCAGGTGTGGGTCAACGACACAAGCCAAGACGAAGCTGGAGAATTCAAGACGTTTGCCTTGCTCGATGAACTGTGCCTGACGACAGTTTACTACGTGGGCTGGCCTGCGGATGTGACCTGGGAAGAGAAGCTGTACGACATGTTCTCCAAAGGCCCAAACGCGGCAGCTCCTACAAGTCAGCAAGCTCTCTCTCCTTTGTTCTAGTTGTTTGTTGTTGCTTTGTGTCTGTTGTTCTAGTTGTTGCTTGAATTTGAATAAGTTTCAATTATGGGCTATGAGTTCATGGCTGCCATGCTTGCCCGAACTGTTTTTTGGCTTCGTGTCACTATGATTTTTTGTTTTTGCTCTCGGTTGTAGGGGCTGTGAACAACTACCTCAAGCAATTTCAAAAAGAGATAGATGAGCAGGATAAGGTCTCCAGACAAAAACATGCTATATTTTTCTTGTGAGCTTCAATGTCTCACGATTCTTTGCTCCACTTCGTTTTTGTTTGTCTGTGTCTCAAAAATATATCATATTTTTCATCCGAGACACATCTTCCACCGTGACGTCATCATTGTCTCGTGTTGAAAAATATGCTATATTTTTCAACTTAGGATGGTTCCAAGGAGGAGGCCAAGGGGACAATCGCTGATTCGCAGGCTGCCCCGGCTGATCTTTCCTCTGTTTTCCATCCCGCCAATTCTCTTGCTAGTGCTGCATCCCGCAGCCCGAATTCTCAGGGCAGTGTTGCAGCTACTGAGGTGGTGGGAGTTGAAAACGAAGAGGAACCTGCACCCGCCGACCCTGCCATCGCTCGTCGTGTTTCTGCTCAGCTAGCTGCAGCCAGGCCCCAAAGCCTCGTGCCTTCAGCCCCTGCTGCCACACAGCCTTCGAGCTCTTCGTCGAGTAGTTCTTCGAGCTCTTCATCGAGCAGTTCCTCAAAATCCACTCCATTACGGTCCATCCCCTCGAACGAAAAACAGCCCAAGGCGGCGGTTGGAACCATTACGCCTCTGGCTAGGAGCTCCTCTGCCACTTCCGCGACGCAGTCTTCATCCTCGTCGTCTTCTGCCCCACCCCAGGTTCCCCTGTCTCCGGCGTCGTCTTCTTCTTCAGCCTCCACACCTGATCCAACTGGAAAGCGCAAACCGGATGCCTCGCCGGAAGGGTCCGAACCACCCGAGAAGAAGCGCAGGATGAAGGGGGAAAAGGGCACGTGCAAGAATGTCTCAGAGTCTGACAGGCAGAAAGCTGAGAAGAATGCGTACATCAAGGGTCAGCCCCCTTTTCTTTTGTTCTTTTGTTGAAAAATATGCTATATTTTTGGTTGGTTGTTCTGTACAGACACCAGAGAGAAGATGAAGGAAGCCGCCAAAGCCCTTGCCAGCATGAATTACAAGAACATGCAGGCCATTCCCGACGCCATCGCTGCCCAACCCCACAGGGCAGTGACTGATCGTTTGCTCGACCTAGAGCATGTCAAGCAACTCGCAGAGAATTTTAAAAAGTCCCAGGATCCCAACAGGAAGATCCAGTGGGTGGGTTGGATCCGAGATCAGCGCGAAGTTGTCAATCCCGGAAAGCTTGGGCTGGACGACGCCGACAATTCCCTCTTGGAATCCCCTCCTTTCGTTGACGAGAGAGCCTTGAAAGAATTTCAGGCTTTGTGGATTTCGGCTGGGCTTGTAGAAAAGGAAAGGCCCAAGATGGACTTCACGAGCCTGCCAGTCGAGGGCCAGGCCAAGATCAAGAACTTTCTTCGCAAGGCCATCCAGGAAGGGAAGTTTCCCCTGCAGGCGATCGTTGGTCTTCATTCCAGCCATGCAATTCAGCAACTTCACAGAGAAGAACCTCAGAACACGAAATTCCAGGTCATTCACGTGGAAGCTCTTCGTTTCGTTCGTTGGAACGATGCAGGTCGTCAATCCGTCAGTTTTCTTGGCGCCTTCGAGAACACTGTTGCTGACATCGTAAAACACATTCGGCGAAAACTGCATTTCTGCGCACGATCAAGGTTACGCTGGAATGGATCGTCTCAAGGACCAGAATGATGCTTCCTGCAACAAGTTTCTGACCTCATGGAAGAGGGACTTTGCCCTTTCCCACAACATCCCCTTGCAGACTTTCGGTTCCATGTGGACTTACGTCGCTTCGAACACCGGTGAGCTTTGGACGTGCTGGCTGAAGCTTCTTTCCCCTGGTGGTGTTCGTTCTGACATGCCTAAGAACCAGGCAATCATCGAAAGCATCAACTAACTTCACAACATCCGCAAGGACAAGCACTGTCTAGTGGAAGAAATGTAAGAATTGATTGAGGACCTCCAGCAAGGCAAGCTAAGCGAAGTGAAGCAAACTATGAAGAGGTTTTTTCTGGAGCAGAAGAAGTACGTCTGCCTCATCTCGCTGCAGGACATGACCCTGGACCTTGCTGACAACATGTGCTTTTTTGAAATCGACTGTGTTTACGTCGGCAAACAGTGGAAGGATTTGTGTGAAAAAGTCCCACAGCTTGACAACGATGAACGCAGGGCAATCCTTGCTCGCACTGTGGACATCCTCTACCTGCAGAAAAAGAAGGACCGCTCCCTCCCTGACAACCTGGAAGCTAACGTCAAGACCTGGATCCAGGCAGCACTCAAACGTCTCTCCGGCGAAGAAGTTGAACAGCCACATGTTCTGAGACATCCTATTGCATGCTCTTGAAGAATTTGTTTTAATTTTTTTTTGACAGGGAACCATCTCTGAAGATCAGCAGATCCATTTCTGCAACGCTACGATTATCATCCAAGATATGTTCAACATGGCGTAGAACGCTGATCTAGTGCATTGCAATTTTAGTCTCCCTTACTTTTCCATCATTGAAAATATGCAATCTTTTTCTTTTTTTGTTTTCCTCATTCCTTGTGTTTGTGTTTTGTTTGATCCAGACTTACTTTACGCTGACTTTCCTTACAACATTTCCGACCTTGTTGCTGACACTACTGAAACCAACAAGGAAAGGGTCATCAAATTGCTGAAACAGTTCGGTGTTGTCGGCAATGCTAACAAGCGCGCAGTCGTTTTCTAGCACCATCTGTCCCAGTACAACCTCTTGGTGAAAGCTTTGCAGCAGTGTGGCTACATCACAATCGAGCATGTGTTCTGGTATAAGGACAAACACAACTACCAGGGACACGTCCAGAAGTGGATCAAGGTAGTGGAGTGAGTCATGGTGGCGTTGTACCCTGCCCAGAGTGTATTTCAGCTCAATCTCTCCAGGAACCCGCTTGATCGTCACAACGTTTACTCTGTTGCGGTCCTAACGAAAAAACAGAAAGTCACTGGGATGCTGGACGAACGAGCCAACGCTTTTAAAAAACACACACGGAGTTGTCAAGATAAATCCTTTCTGATGTTCTTGCTTCGCATAGCAAGGTGTTGGTTGCTTGCATGTGCTCTGGCTTGGAGGTCATAGGCGCCCTTCAGGCCAACATGGTCGTCACCGGCTTGGACATCGATGCTGGTCAGGTTCAAAACGCCAAGGATCGCGTCCGCAAGTTTCTGGATGCAGGTTCCAAAAAGGGCAGGCCGCCCAAAGCAGCTGTGGAAGGAGGGCTCCCTGAGGACAAGGTGGAGGAAAAGGCGGAATAGACGGAAGACGATGACGACGGGAGGGTCGATGAGAAGCTTAAAAAGCAAGGTTATATTGGAGGAAACAAGTTTTCTGTACACGCCACATGCTGCGTGTGAGATGTCACGTTTAACGTGCGGGAGTTTGACAGTACCGCTTGCCAGAAATGCAACAGCACGTTGCACAAAGGGTGGTGAATAACCGGCGCCAAGCTGAAAGATTGTAGTGATGAGTACGATCAATGTGAGTACAACTGCTGCCTAGATGAAGGTGATTGCGACAATGCTGATGGCTTGCGTGCGGAGGGTTCCTTCAACTCCGAAGATTGCCACAATGGTTAGTATCTCATGATGATGCATTCGTCTGCCCCTCTTCCCGCTGCTACCGAGTAATACACCTGGATTCGGGCACTGTTTTTGAAATATGCAATATTTTTCGAAAGTAAGTTTTCATCAAATTGATAGTTTTGTTTCATTGTTTTAATTTTGCCTGAACATTTTCGTGCCTCCGGACCGGTTCAAGACTTCCCATCTCGTTTGCACCGGTACTTGTAGTGTGTTTGACGACGTCAGTTCCGGAAAATATGTCTTAAAAATCACTTGCTCGAGCCAAAATTGCAAAGCTTGACTGTTTTTCGATGGTTCAAACTGCTTTCATGATTTTTTTTCAAGTTGACCCGGGTAAAACAGAAAATTTTGATACATTACAGATATTTTTTTTCCCCCGAATTGCCGTACGTTGGCAGGACCAAGACTAGCAAGATAATGTGGCATGGACATCATGGTTATGATATGCAAGATGATATATAGATTGAGGAGGGGGAGTCATAGTGGAT
>WBZZ01003150.1:0-2500 GCA_019918135.1 Paulinella micropora | reverse complement strand
CACCCACAGCGGAGAGACTGCCCACGACCTCCGCGCCCGCAACAGACAGGCCCACCGAGGAGCAGTCCAAGAAAAAGAAAAAGAAAAAGAAACACAGAAAAAAGACTACCGATAAGAGTGAAGTTGCTTAAGCTTAGCTCATTTATACGAAAGGCAAGCACTGTTTTTACTGTCAATTTACTAGAGACATTCATACATACCTTCAGTTAGTCAGATTTCTGATACCGGTAGTAAAATTCTGACCAAACGATATGAATGATAACACAGTACTAGCATTCAAGAACTTGAAGGCAACAAACCTTTTTTATTCTTTTTCCATTGTCAGTGTTTGGATTTTTTGTTTTTGTGATCGGGAAATTTCTACAATTCAAATACAAGGATATTAACACTTAAGTGTACTGTCCTCTCGATCCACTTAAGTGAATCTAAATTTTATGATTCAATATAAAGAGTATTTGAAGTTTAGTTTATTTTTACTCAGTTGAGCTAGCCGTTTACTTGCTAAGAAAAAATTTATTTAGAGTTGTCGGATAGTTGTGAGCCGAAAAACAGTTTTATTTGAGGCAATTATGACTCCGCATTTGGACAGGCACATTTGAGGAATGGCAAGGCATGTGGCAGGAAGATGGCTGCCTCTGCTATCGCGCGGATGATTTTCTGCCTACTCTCTTCTGCCATGGAAATGCAAAGACTACGTGTCCGTGCGCTGCGGGTGGGGTGTGTGAAAGACGACTTTTGTACTACCCAACCTCCTCAGTGATAGTAACGACGATCAGTGAGGAGCGGACTCAGTATATATTGGTACCGGCTCTGTATCTATGGTCGCGGCAGATGATGTGGTATGTTGATAATTGTTAAACATATTAATATATTATTAATAATTGAGTTAGACAGTACTGCACTGTATATGTAATTAGTGTTGTAAGAGCTATTATTATGATAATATTTGTGTCCTGCCTCATAGTTGAACTAGTTATATGTAATTTTAAACATCAAAAACAAAGTTAAGTGCGATGCTGAATCAATTTTAATAGAATAATGTATTATTAAAGTTTGCATGATCCTTTTTAAACTACTTTAATTAACTTGAAAAAAATTTTAGTAGTTTTAATGAACGACGTCAACAAAGTTGTTTGTTCCGGGATTTTGCGTACATTGCGTACATTTATCCACAAATTGCCACATTCCCTCCGGGACGTGTTCACAGAAGGGGCATTGATTTGTCCAAAACAAGGTTTTGATTTTTTTTTTTGTTGAGCAAAGTCGGTTTGTGTGATTTTTGTCTTGTGTTTTTATTGTGTCAACTGTACTAAATTCAAATGTTTTTGTACATTCTGTCTTCCCACACCATACCATACGCTTCCCTACTAATTTTTTGTGTTGTGCTTGCAAAATTGCATGTGTTTGCTTGTGTTACGTGCTTTTTTTGAAAATGCTTGCCACCATCTTGTTTTTCTTCCCTTCTGTTGCCTACACATTATACCTTGCTGTGTTTTGTGTTCTCATATGTTCCCATACTGTGTTTGTCCACTTTTGCATAGAAATTTTTGTGTGCATGAGACTTGCATGTGCTTTTTTCCCCTATAACGGACAGCATAAAGTTGCTGCCTCCTGTTGCTGTCCGCCATTTTGTTTTCGTCCCTTTTGTTGTCCCTGCATGTTGTTTTATTGCAAATTTTTGTGTATTGTTGTTGTATGCATGTTGTGTGATTGAAAAATGCTTGTGTGCATGATTGGTGTGTTTGTTTTCGCTGTGAGAGGGGGTTGTGAAATGTCGTTACTCTGTTTCTGTCTTGTTATTCTGTTTCTGTCTTGTTACTGTTTGCCCTACTTGGCACTCTTGTGAAATACATGTATCCTATACCTGTTTTCTTTGTTTTCTCTTAGCTTACATGTTGGCTGTCTTGAACATGCACAAAACGTGTGTTTTTATGTTTGTTTTCCTTGTCCTTGTCAGCTTTTCACGACATGTATGCTTGTATTTATCCATTTTTTGGTTTTTGTGTCTCTCTCCTTGTTCACATTCACCTATGTGCTATATGTAGTCTTTTTTGCTTTTCTGTGTTTGTTCTTGTTGT
Organism: Paulinella micropora; assembly: GCA_019918135.1. Classification (NCBI taxonomy): domain Eukaryota; phylum Cercozoa; class Imbricatea; order Euglyphida; family Paulinellidae; genus Paulinella; species Paulinella micropora. The sequence continues at coordinate 422 of WBZZ01003150.1, read as the reverse complement.
ATATGAGGTGCTCTTGGAGTCTGATGATAAATTTGTATTTTTTTCAGGGTGTCTACATGCAGGCTGCGCTTCCTTTGGTGAACGACCCCGTCTTTGGCCCTCCCCACTTCGCCGACCTCATGTCAGAGCGTCAGCTCACTGACTTGGTCGAGGGGTGGAATGTGGGGTGGCCTGCTGCGGTTCCTGGGGAGGAATACGCGGTTACCTTGCGCCGTTTCATTTATGCTGCCTGGCCCCAGCACGTTGGGGTGGGGGGGTCCCGCCCCACCCCTCCGTACCGAACGTAGGGAGGTCTCGCTGCACAACGTGGCAGCAGCCCCCCCCAGACCTGGCATTAGGCCAAAAACAAAATTCAATAGCTACCAAGACTTGTTTTTGCTCCCCCGGCAAACCCCGGTAGCCCTGGCACGTCGTGCCTTGGG
>WBZZ01003149.1:80000-97500 GCA_019918135.1 Paulinella micropora | reverse complement strand
AACAAAACGAAATAAGAGGCAAACGAACAAGTAAGCAAGTGTGCAATATATGTCATGGATATAATGTATGTAAAATATGTCGTATGCATATATGTATATGTACACATTACCCAACCTAGGTGCCAACGGCTCTTCCGACGACGACGACTGTGACAACGGACACACGCACAATAACAACAGCAACAATAATACATCCAGCAGTTTGAGCTTGAGCACAATCCCCGAGCGGCCCGACCGGTGCGAGTCGAAGCAAGCACATGGTCTCTTATGTTCATGTTATGCTTATGCTATGTCTATTTTCATGTTTATGTTTATGTTATGTTATGTTATGCTATGCTATCTACCCATCTATCCATCTCTATATTTCAATCAATCTATCTATATATCTATTTCTATTCTGACAAGGTGGGTCCTCGCAGGCTCGTTTGAGCGCACAAAGGAATGGGAGTGGGGACAACAGCAGCCAAATAGACACAGGGGGAAACAGACCTCTTGGTAGTAGCGGTAGTAGTAGTAGTGGTAGTAGTAGTAGTAGTAGTAGTAGTAGTAGTAGTAGTAGCAGTAGTAGTACTTGTAGAAGTAGTTGCGGGCCGGGCTTGGCCATGTCGATTGATCAGGACAATCACCCGTCTTCCAAGCGGTTACGGACTGCTTCGGGTGGCACCGTGCCGCCGCCGCCGCTCGGTGTCGTGACAGTCAGTGTGAGTCCTAGCTCGTCTCCTACCTCCAGCTCACCGCGGGAACTCAGCTCCATGGCCTACTGAGAGTTAACGCACTCGTCTGATTTTGAACACCTTTCTTTCTTTCTTTCTTTCTCTCTTCTTCTTATTCTTCTTCTTCTTCTTCTGCTTCTTCTTCTTCTTCTTCTTCTTCTTCTTCTTCTTCTTCTTCTTCTTCTTTTCTTCTTCTTCTTCTTCTTCTTCTTCTTCTTCTTCTTCTTCTTCTTCTTCTTCTTCTTCTTCTTCTTCTCTTCTTCTTCTTCTTCTTCTTCTTCTTCTTCTTCTTCTTCTTCTTCTTCTTCTTCTTCTTCTTCTTCTTCTTCCTCTTCTGTTTCGGTCAAGATTCGAGATATATCAAAACACTGAGCCACTTACCTCATTTGAAAGCTCTTAAGCGTGAGCTTTCGAATGAAGTTCTGGGTTGTATCTCAAAAGCATCGAGTCAGAGAAAGTAGTTCAAAGTCGGTGAGAGCTGTCAGCTCCCCAGCAAAGAAAACAAGCCTCCTAAAGCGGAACTTTTCTGCTTCAGTCATGGCGCAGAATCGGAAGCTACAGACTTGACCAGTCGATTCCCCTCCTTGTCCTCTGTCTACTTGTAAAGTTCCCCCCCCCCCCCCCCCCCCAAACACAAAAAGCAAGCAAAGCTCAAGCCCCTCTTGAACCTTGAGTTTGTTGTTGTTCAAGCCATCTTGGTTGCGCCTTTTGCTGCTGGTTCTTGCATGTGGTCGTTTTCGTTTTCAACAACATGAGCACCCACTCTCTTGTGAAATTTACTTTTCCTTAGGCTGCATTATTGCTGACACATTCCAAGAGTCATCTCACTGTCCTCAGTCAATACTTGAGCTAGGTAATGTTGAAAGGCTCCCTTGCAAGGCTCAGGGTCAAGAGTTTCCAATGACTGAGCTCAGCATTTTCGTACCTCAAGTATTGAAAAAGAAAAATTAGTTCGAAAATGGACGGCTTTGCGACTTGTTGAGGACGTCGTCAATTATCATACTGGCGACATTCAAATGACGAAATCATCAAAATTCTTGCTGATTTTCTGTCGATATTGGAAAGACGACCATGCTAAGCACATTATCTTAAAGCTCTTGCACCTTAGCTTGCAAACGATGGCTTTAGCATCGCCATAGCACTTACAATTGACTGGGAACGATTAGGTCATTGCTGGAGGATCTAGCCGCTTTCCTGTCCCCAGTAGTATGTATGTATTTGTGTGTGAATCACTTCACAGTCAGTGACTTTTGCCTTTTTCGAGTGCCAGCAATGCTGCAGTCTAGCAAAAATCGTTTTGTGCACAGTAGTTGGGAAGTTGAACAACTCTCGCGAATGAGAGGAATTTCATATCAATATTACTACATGTTTTAGGCCAACCTAGCCTTTTTCGTTTTCTTCTTAGCAACTGATATTCTCTAGTCAGCGCCTATTAATGCACTCCCCACATAATATCAAGTTAACTTATAATATAGCTATTACCTTGAACATTCACAAAGAAGTAATTTTAGGAAAGTTGAAAATGAAGGATTTTTTCACATTCGTCGCATCGACGCTGTCAGTTTTGCTTGTGTACCCTCTCACCCCCTTATTATGTAATACCATTTATCCTAATCAAGATATAAGCACAAGATGTCGAGTGGCACAGACACGTACCTGGTACCAACAGTGGTACCGACTGCATCCAGTTCAAGATATGCAGCAAATACCCGACGGTACTGATACTATAACATTTTCAATATTAATAAACTCGACTGTGTTGTATACAGTATTATAATATTACTGGGTATATAAGTCCCCTAGTTCATTAGTTCAAATATTTACTCAGACAAAAGATAAAGGTAATGATATAATAGAAATAGGCAATACCTCAAAAGGTTATCAGACGGAGCACTTTAAGGACCGGCGAAAACCACTACCGTTGACATTTTACTATTTTTGACCGATCCGTTAGATTCTCCTCTGCACGACGTTTCGACTTCACTAACTAGCTTTCGATTTCGTCTAGGAATCATGACTTCAAACTATTTATTCAAAGTTTTTACAGCAAATGCTATTTTTTCCCTCTCGGCTGCCGCTTTTTCCCATGATATACAGAAAACCGCAAAACCGGTGAATTTTGGGGAACACAGTCAAGAGAACATAAAAATGATATTTGCCGTGCACTGCGTGCACAGCCACTAGGCTCAGAAAGACTTTCCCAAATGAAATTTCAGGACTTCCACTTGAACACCAATCACTTGAACTTGAAGCCATGCAGAGTACTTTAACTTCAAGTGTTGGCTAACAGCTACTCACAAATCTACGTTCAACCAAGATCGTACTTTGCAAACCAAGTCTGCAAACCCGAGTAGAAATCAACGTAAATAAACGAAGTGACCTCTCAGCTATTTACTGGTACTTCACCTACTCTTAGGAGTTAGTGCTTTTTGCAGCCATAGAGTCTTTTAATAAGAGTTCGTTGTGCATTTATCCCTTGGGGTTGTATCCAAACTCACAATTCGAATTTTCCTTTCACGTGGAAACTGCACTCACGAGTTTTGTGTGCTCTGTCGACAGATCGATTTGAAAGCACCTCCTACAAGGAAGGTACTACTCAACGAACGTGGAAGATTAGAGGTCATCAAAAACCATACATGTGGGACAGATCGTTCACATGTCTTTGCATTTTTGTTTCGTATTTCTGTTCTTCCACACTCTATGCAGTCCGACCAATACAGTATGTGTTTGGTTTTGTTTGTGTTAGGCGGTGTCACCCCCTTATCACCCAGCAAGATCATCCTCTTTTCTGCTCATCGTGCTCTACAAGTGTACCAACGCTGCCTGGCCTACCCCTGGCGACATTGAATGTTCGCCAACTCACGCCGCCACGACGATCCCCTGTCGCGTATCCGCGAGCACAAAAGGAAATGCTTGGACCCTTTTACCATACTGGGCGTCTACCATGGTCTTCTGCCCTTCGAAAAGAAGTTTCTGAAGGAAGTGGAGGAAGGTAAGTCTACTCCTCTCACTACGGACCTCTCGTGGACGCAATCAACACAGTTAAAAAAGGATTTCTTCACCAACTAACGACCACTAGAACCTACATATGCCGAATACTCCTGGTAGATGCCAGTCGTGGGCCGTCACGTTGGGATTGCACATCAGCGTGAGGGATGGTGTCGGTACCAATGGTAGTTGAAGCAAATTTGTTTGCTTGTCCTTGATTGCCTTGAGTAGAACGTTCCTGTATTCACCAGAGTAGAGAGCCCCCATCAACTTCACAGCAGGTAAACTCATTCAGTATTCAAGATTTTGAAGTGCTGTTTGCACAGAATTCAATGTTTTTATTGGGAATAGGTAGCCGCAGGTTTAGTTTGTCAGTGTATTAAAGATATTGCTGTGTTCAGAGTATGTTCCGAATTTTGACAAACTAATTTTCGACTTATGTTTTCCTAGTTTTCACTCTCCACCGTCCTCCTATGCAAAAACCCTTAGGCAGGATTACTCAACATAACATGGCATTGCGAATTCATTTGTGCACTTGTGCGTAAAAATGAGTGCAGAGTGCATCATGCAAACAGCATTTTTCAGTTAAAAACACCATACTTGCTATGTCCTGAAATCTGAACTTTGGAGTCGACAATAAGGATTTCAAAAAGTGAGCCACACCCTTTTTTCAAAAAAAATATTTGTGTCATGCTTCCTTTTGCTTGAAACGATGTGGTTTGAACATTTACCTGCTGCGATGCACTTGACCTCCGACATGATTTTGGTGGCGCCGGCCCGTGAATTTCTGTGGCAATATTTGACAAGACCAAGCCAATTCCCGGAGAGGAAACCAGAAAATTTCCAAAAAATGTTTGACCAAACAGGCCTATCGACATACGTAGCCTTTGAAGTGAAGGCCGCACTAATTTTTTTTTATTTGACGGTTTTTGCGGGGTCGAGATTCGTAAAAGTCATGGCTAGAGAGGGTTTTGTGTTTTTTTTTTGTGTGTGTTTCTCATGCATACTTTCACGTCTCGTGGCCTTGCACAGTCTTTCCAAACGTTGTGCCCATGCTGTCTGCAAAATGGTGTGTTGTAAACTCATCTGTAGCATGTGTTGTTCTTTCTTCCCTGAAGCCCTTTTTTGCACCTGTCTTTTATCACTCCTATATGTGTTGTGTGTGCTTTTCTGGGAATGTAATGTGCTGAATCTATTCACAATCACATGGTCTTTGTTTTGCATATGTTCAACTACTGCGCCTTTCTTTGTAACCCTGCTGTTGGTGATCTGTTCTGGGCTGCAGACAGGCTAAAAAAATCATGGGTGAGATCTTTAGATATTTTCAATTTTTTCTGCATTTTCTATACAAAATGCTTTTATTAAATAGTCTCTTTGATTTCCTTCACTTTCTGTACTTGTGCCGGCCTTGTATTTAAATCAAAAAATTTCTGAGTGAGGGCCTTATGCACTATTTTTGCTGATTTTGGCCGGTTTGTTTGCAGGCTTAAGGTTACCTTTTTGTAAAAAAACTTTGTACATTTAATTATAAGCATACACAGAAAGATATTATATAAAAATTTATTGAAGAGCATACAGGGAACATATGAAAACTGACTCTGATTTTTGGTCATCACAAGCACCATTTTTTGAGGTGGCAAGGTGGCCAGTTTTTTCCGGTGGGGTGTGTGCAAATTAGTTGAGAAAAAGCGGTGGGCGACGGGAAATCGATTGGTTTGAAGTCAGTTTTTACTATTTTTCAATGATTCTTTCATTAAATTAAATGTTTTTACTTATAGTTTTCAAGGGTACAATTTTCATATGATAACGTTTAACGGATCTATGTTTATTATGCTAACGACCACTCGCCCATAGGAGAACTTACATATGGACCTACAGGCTCTGCAGCTCAACAGGAGGCTCTCTGGAACCAATTAGGTACTCTCATCCCTCTCGAGGTATATGTTAATCATTTACCCATTTCGACTTCGATGCCTGGAGCACCTGGATCACTTCATGGATTGGTACTCCCAGCCCCTGTAAGCACCCCAGTTACCGTGCCTCCATCGACTCTGATTGGTTTGACGCCAGCAATAACCCTGGGGAGTATTCCTCCGGGATCTACACCGCTGACTCACCCATCAACGAGCCCCACTGCGCCTACTGCACCATCAACGGCTGCAACATCGCCCCCCCTAGCTACCCCATCGATGGCCTTTACTCCAGCTACGATGCCCGCAGGCGCAACAGCAATAGCCCCAATTGGTAGGGTACCTCCTATCACCCCTGTCGGTCTGTTTGCACACCCTGGAAGTCTAGCAAGTGGAGCGACACCCCTGCCACAGCGCATACCGCATCCATCGCTGGCATCCATCGTGGCATCTCGCCCACCTGCCCCATTGGTCAATCGAGCACTGTCCATGACCGACTCAGCTCTCACGTCACCATTTCGACCGATAATTAGCTTTTTTGGACCCAGACCGGCTTTGGCTCCATTGACAGCAACTCCGACTGACTCATCAGGTTCCACCCTCGCTACATTGACGCCGGTACGCCCAACGCCTCGCATTACGCTGGGTACATCACTGCAAGGCAGCAGGATCACGTTGAACCCTCTCTTCTCCATTACAGAAGAAGCTTCCCGGACTCATGATCAGCCCGCTGGAAGTACGATCCCCTCCGTGGAGGACCAAGGTGGAGCCCCTGTGACTGCAACAACCGGTAATGCAACAGTGGCGACTCCGGCTCCCGCAAGCTCGTCATCAAGCTCATCTTCAAGCCCGGCATCGAGCTCAGCATTGAGCTCGTCTGCAGGTTCGTCACCTGATCCATCGTCTGGTACGACGATTGCGACTCAGCCACCGGCCCCTTCGACGGAGAATGGCCCTCCGGGGACGGCTACACCATCCACGCCATCTTTCGGCAATGAATCCTCGTCAGCATCGGCGACAATAAGAGTCCTGCGATCGTCCACTTTTGCAGGTATTCCACCCCGCACACTGCACATGATGGCCCGAGTCCGATCTCTCTTCGTGTTGACTCGCCCGCCCACCGCGCCGGGACATGACGTTGCTACCCAAGCCCGCGAACTTGCATTCAACCTACAGTTGAACAACTTGTCAATGTTGTTGGCATGCAACCACATCATCGACACGGTGAACAAGTGGGGAGACAAGACTGCAATGGCCCTCATGGACGCATACTGGACCCGGTACATTCGTGTCACTGACGAACGCACCCGCGTCTGGAGCATCATCCCGTACATGCTCATGGAATATTTCATGGAGCTGTTCAGGGGACGACTGGACAAGGGAGACACGAAGCGACCAGCTCTGCAGGCTCTCAAACTTCGACGCTTCAAGAAGGAAAGCCTCGCAGGATATGTAAATCGTTGCATCACAAGCTACGAGACGGCCCATGCAGCTGGCTACCAGACAGCCGACTTCAATCAATCCGCGATGTGTCTCGGATGCTTACGCTCATGGAACGAGAGCGATGGACCCTATACGCCACCGAGATATTTAACGCAATTGGTGTTGCATGGCCCCGCGATCTCACTGACCTTCTGCCCTGGACCAACTCCCTCGATCTTCATTGCATGGAAGAATATTGGCCCTGGATTGAAAGTACTACGAAGCCCTCGTCGGCCTCCACATACAAGCGACTACGGGAGCGCCCTCCTCGTCCGACGCCTTCCACCCTCTCCCGTGATTCAACCGTCAAGGTCGACACTCGTCAGAAGAGACCGCGTAGGACGCAGCAGGAAAACAAGGAGAACAAACGCCCTCCTCCGTCAGAAACGCAAGGCTGATGCCATGTCGATGGCCCAACCGGCTGCATCACCGGATCGTGGACGCCCCAACAAGCGGACTAAGACGGACAAGCCAGCCCCGACTACGAAGAAGACGGCAGCACGCCCACCCTTTACCAAGGCGAATGCGATTGCCATCCCTTCGAAGAAGTCGTCGATGGTTACGGCCGCCACCAAGTCCGCCCCGACATCGCCAAAGCGTCCACCCTTCACCGGGATTCCATGCTCCTACTGCAAGGAACATAACCAGTTCCTCAAGCCGAATCAGACCCCGAAGCACTCGCTTGAACAATGCAAGCTGCGGCAACAGCGTTGTCAGGATGAAGGCAAGCATTGCAACTGGAAGCCATCCTCGGCCGCCAGGAAGCAGCCACGGGCTTTCCACATGACGACGCGCGCGGCGTCTCAGGAGTCACGACGTCTACTCCGCATTTCTACGACCCCGACCGTCGTCTGCGGGAATATATACGTACGTAAATCATTGCGCCCGTCCCCGGAAGAAGACATCATCGGTAAGACTACATGCGTTCTAGACTCGGCCTGTAACTGCAAAGGCGTAGCCCTGCTCGACTAGGTAATACACCAATGACTTGAGATCGTGTCGCTCCCACCCGTCGACGCACGCTCATCCGTGGGCGTTGATGCTACTCTTACTGAAGGCATTGAACCTTTCGTCTCGGCCACGCCGACGTCCCCGCTTCATGCCATCACGATATATATCTCGAGCCACCTTCCCGAAGGTATGAACCTGCTTCTCGCCAACGAGGTCTCGGCCCAGCTCAACCTCTCCATTGACGACGCGCAAGCAATTCGGCCCACGGACTACATGCCCCTGAAGCCGCCTTCCAAGCAAATCGTCTACGAGACGGAGTTCCATCTCTTCGAGACGCCACTTCAAGTCGGTGATTTACAACTTGCTACGGTTAGCTACGACTTTAGCCCTACAACGTTGGCGAAAGAGACGTCCTACCCGATAGTCAAATTTAAAAAAAATCATCGACCGCCGTCCCAAACTGCAGCTCCCTTTGAACTCCCACCACCTTCTGTCTACTTCGAGCGCTCACCTCTATGGCCGCCAAGTCAACCTGTTCATGTCTTCACGTAAAAGAAGACCTTGCGACGGCAACGTTGGATGGCCGGTTCGCAATGAAGAAGAGGATGAAGACGAAGACGAAGAGGCCAGCGAAGAGGTCGAGGAGGTTGAGGAGCAAGACGAAGAAGGCTACGAGGACATAGATTCTGTAGAAGAATTCTGTAGAAGAAAGCGAAGAAGAAGTTGAACTGAATGTCGAAGTGGTTGAAAAAGAGAGCGAACAGGACAGCGAGAGCCAAGCCAGCCATCCTACACCCTCGCAAACTCAACACATCACCCATCGCGCCCGAGGCGGAAATTCGGAATCGAAGAGACCGGGTACTCCTCCTTCCAAATGACAGAAACTGGAGGCATCCCCAACTCCAGAGGAGTCCCCAGCTTCAGCTGCTGCGACAGCCACGCCTTCCACGAGTGGATCGGCCCAAGGGTGGAAAGGCACGCCTCCCTCTCAAGTGGGAAATACCCCGAATGCCTCTCAGATTGGAGTTAGAGCTTGGCGTCTATCAGCTTGGAAAAGGGAAGACGCACTGGCACGACAATACCTCGCTCAACTTCGAGGCAAGCCTTCGAATACGAGACGCTCCTTGAGCTATCGGGCATCACCACCATCATTATCATCATCATCATCGTCATCATCATCGTTAGTGCCGCTGGCACCGACTTTGACTACGCCATCTACGGCCGCCTCTTTGGCGCTTCCCCAAGCTCAGTCTTCGTCATCATCGTGGTCATCAGCACTACGAGTGGCGACTGCAGATTGTATGCCGGCAAGACCAATAAGCGATGGCCTTGCTTGTGACCTCAAACAGGGTCAGGGATCACCGGTTCCTCGATTGTCGCTCCAGACCGAAGCACGTGCTCCGGTCCCGGATCCCGAACCCGAAGCAGCCGAGCCATCCCCCATAGGAAGTGCTCGGCCCATTGGCATAAGATTCCGACTACGGAGTGTCACTACTGGTGGTAGGCCGTCCCGGCTTGCAAATGTGTCCCCCAATGTCGGACGCGGCCCTCTACACGAATACCCGAGCCGCAGACTCGCGGGATTCGAAGCACCGCCAATGACACCAAACGCCCGTCGTGCAATCGGAGATCCCTTTCAACTTCGACGAGCTGAAGTCCTGACTCCAGTCCCCACTCTACGCGCGGGTCAGAACCCACAGCAGACGTACAAGGAGGTCCGACCGGTACCAAACGTATGGATACCTCCAAGTTTTATCCCCGAACGCAAAGAAGAGGAAAAGGCCTCTGCTTCGGACGAGGACTTATGGATCGTCAAGGAAGTATACGCGAACTACTTCCCGACCATGGGATCCGTTGCTTCGTAGGCACATACCCCAGTTGTCCACACCTCGGTTATTGGGTCCCGGAACAAATGATCACTAGCCAAGGACTATGGCCCGACAACGTCACTCCAGTAATTATAAGCGGCGGTTGGGACTACCCTCGAGTGGAACGATCGTTGCTGCGCACGGCAGAAAACGCCCGTGGGACCTACCAAATCCCGCCACCAGAAAATGACATCCACTGAAGATGTGCGGAGCAGATGGTCTTCCCGTACACGGATCACTGCACGTGGAAAAGATCCTCAACCATCCGAAAGGCGCAAGCACGATGCTTGGATTTTTGAAATCCCCTTTGAAGGTCACCATCTTCCACTTTGGCCCGGCACATGGACGAAGTACTGCGCAACTTCTGTGTACAGCCCTCGTTGGCCGCCAAGTGGAGCCTACCGGAAACGTGGATTATTTCCACACCGGTATGGCGTACAATCAAGAATGACCTTGGGGATACAAAGCGTCATCGTACTTGGGACTCATTGTCGGTAACACCCCGAGAACAGCACCCCGAAACACCATTATGGACGCGCTTTCTGAAGGTGAGTTGCTTTTCCCGTGGAGTTGCATGGAAACCCCGTCTACAGGCCAGTACACCATGGCTCCGGGATTTGGCACTGCATTATACCAACGCTACTCGTTCAAGTTACCAACACGAGAACGCTGTTTCGCACTTCAGCACTACTTCCACCGACTCCCTTGCATTGATTCCATATGGCTGAAGATCACTGCGACGGACTCTTACTACGACATCCAAAATGTATTAGTGTGCGAACGCAGCTACCTCTGCACGGTCGACCTCCCGCGGAACTATTTCAACCATAGCTCCCTGTCCATCTACTACATGAATGGGCGTGACGAAGAATTCTTCGACAATATCCTCCAACACAATTGGCAGGGATTAACGCGAGGAATAACAGTCAAGAAAGATACATGGTCACTAGGAGGCCGAAACAGCACTAACCTTACCAACTACCTTCAATAGTGCCCAAACTGGATCGATCTACAGAACCCAGACGCCTCCCACATAAAATGGCCCACTACATTTTACTGGAAGCGATACGACAACGTGGAGTGGATTAGAGCTCAAATCGCTATTTATCTTATCGCCAGCCATACCGGCAAGCGCTTCAGCCGCGAAATCCACGTAGTCCACCATCCTCCGGGCACCTCCCCCTGCGATTATGACATGGTCAATCCGTACTCGCGAGAAAAACGTTTGAAAGGTTAACCTACTGGCGTCCCATGCCTTCGCAGACGGATGAATTACCACCCCAATCCCCACATCCGGAGATGGGCCCCGGGGAACGTAGAATCGGCACTACCGGTGGATCAACATGCAAACACGGGCCGCTGGATCAATCTGAAGGCAGCCGAAACTACAGAGCGCCTCCGCAAGTTCTATTGCGAAATGAAGATGTCTCAGTCGGATCTTCAAGCCGAGGCACTTCTGAATCTGCCCCTCCCGATCCACACGCTGAGTCCACTGGAAACACGCGGACACTACCGCATCGGCCTCCCCCAGGGGATGTTCATCGACCCTGGATTCGACGTGTGCATGATCCCGGATGGACAGTCCGGACTACCGGGATCCAGCAGCTTCCCGATCGACGTCGAAATGCTCGACGATGCGGTATTCGCCCCAACTTCTGGCGCCAGCTCTAGCAGTTTGAGCTCTAGTAGTTCGAGCTCTAGTTCGGGCCCCACGCCTACCAACACTTCGGGATCAGTCCCCGCTCTGACACCCGCTACACAGAGTACTGCAAGCACGCAGCCTGCACCTACTCCACCCAAAGTCTCAAAGACAGCCTGTAAACCCAGACCGCCGACTCCGTACCGGAGAAAAGACGACGACGACGAGTCGAAACCGCACTCGCCCAACCCGGCAAGTAGCCAACCACCTACGGCCACATCTTCATCGTCATCGTCTTCCTCAACTGCGGCGACATCACCGTCATCCCACGCCATGCACCTACGTTCCCGGCCAAGACCACAAGCGGAATGGCTCGAAACGAAGTACGCCCCTCTCGAACCAGCCCCTCAGCCTATCTACCCAGGTATGTTCCGTCTTGCTGCCATCAATCCCGATCTACGAACGGACATGCGCCTTAAGATTTTGAAGCAGCTCAACTTTTACGCGCACATGGACTGGATTTGTTGCGTCTCCTCTGGCGGACTCAACGCGGCTACAGCCTGCCTGACAGACAAGCTAGACCCGGATCAGCAACGCTACCTTTGGTACAACTTGGCCCATTGGATCGATGTCGGACAACGATCGGGTAAGCCTTTTCTCCAACGTGTGCCAGACTTCGACGCCGGTATCCGACAAGATCTCCCCGATGGCCTCTTTGCCTTCCGCGCGTCACGTAAAGCATGCTTTACGCCCCATTTACCATGGTGTATTTGCACAGCTAAACACTGCGCAGGTAGCAAGCCCTCCGATCTACCTACACAGCCATCATTTCGGCTTTCCGCTATTTACCCCAGCCTTCACATCTACTTACGACGGGAGATCCTTTCGGAACTCAACTACTTCAGCAACTGCGGCCTCATCATCCCGTACTCTTTGGATCGCGCTTTCTTCAACGCATCAGGAGCCATCAACGGTGTGGCAAGCGTCAAAGACAAAGAGCGCGTTTGGCGGAGACTCGCTGAACTAGTCATCAAGGGGAAAAATAGTGTAGACCCTATTTGGTGTTCAATAGATACCGTACCATCACTCAACAGTAACCAGTTCGCCTATAATGTCCCCGACGGCATTTTCGCATGGCAAGCGCTTCACCCCAACAAGACACATCAAGTGTGGTGCAAGTGTGGCTACGGCGATTGCTTTCACATCGACACTACTGGCGCTACAGGGATACGCAAGCCTAAACCGAAACCAGTTCGACCAGCTTTCAACAGTAGTCTTGGTGGCCACCCCCGCTGCAAGAAGAACCGCAAACACGTGCAACGCGCTAAGCGGACCCGATATCCGCCAGCCGGCGATGGCAAGTATCAACCTGACCGGGTATATCGGACCAGCCAACAGGCCCGCACTGCCCATTGTGGTCAGACAGCCCCTCGGCCCGTCCAAAACCCGAACTACAAGCCACCTCCGCGCCCACAGCATCGCTTTGCGGCTCCAACGCAGCGCCGCCACTTCTACATGTACGCTCGGTCTGGCACCGGACACCAGCAGCGATTGAATACCAAACAGGGTCGGGCGTGACCACCAAGTCTGGAGCACTCTCCAGACACCGCTCTGTTCTTACCGCCAGATCCTTCCACCATGGCTCTTCCCACCGGGAAGTCACAGTCCTCGCTGTAAAAGATCCTCCATACTTCGATCCCGCCATGGCGGAGCTCGCTGCAACATGCCCGGACCCGCGCATGCTTTACTGTACGGCAACTAAGGTTAGTGGAACACAGACCACCCCGTGGATTCTCATTTCTGAGAGACTTTGCCGCGACTTTCTAGACAAACAGGCCGCCAAACTTACCGCGCCGCCTGCTCCCAAATACGCACCTGAAGTCGTCAACTCCGGCCTCACTGCAGAACAACAACGACTTCTATGGGCCCTCCTCGGAGAATTCGACGATGTCTACCAAGATAAAGCATGTGTCTTCAATCACACTGTCGTGTCGCTCATCCTCAAACCGGGAGCTAAACCAATTGCGGTGCAATACCCGAATAGGACTCCAGCGGTATACCAATACCTCAAAGGTTGGGCGATGGACGTTCTTACAGCCGGCCTCTGGTCCATGGCCTCTGCAAATTGTGCCTGGGCTAGTCGAGCCTGCCCCGTATGAAAGTTTGAAGACTTAGCAAAGGAGGTCATCCGCGACATACGCAACGTCTACGACTACCGCGGTGCCAACGACAACCTCCACCTGCCTGTGCCAGGTTTACCCAACCCAGATCAATACCGCGAACGCTTCGCGGGCTGGCACTATCTCAGTTCTGTCGACATGGTCGACGGCTTCACGCATCTGAGACTCAATCCAGATGACGGTAGCCGCAATATTCTCGCTGTTTGGACACCCTTAGGACTCCTAGTTCCTAATTTTATGTCTCAAGGTGTTCACCGCGCCCCGGGAGGCTTTCAACGCGCTATGGATAAGTCTTTCAACCATCTGGACTTTTGGAATAAATCCGCTTCAGCCTACCTCGACGACGTCACAGACGGCTCCAACGACTTCGATACCCATCTTCCCGAGCTCCGATGCATCTTTCAGGCTATGCGAGACTCCGGCCTCCACGGTTCGGTCCGGAAACTACGCTTAGGCTATCGCGAGCTCAACATTCTGGGCAAACGCTGCAGCAAGAAAGGTATCGCAGCAGATTCTTCCAAGGTCGACGCTATTCTCAAGCTGGCCGACCCATCCAACGTTTCCGAAGTCCGATCAGTCTTAGGTATGACCAACTTCATCCAAACCCATATCCCTGACTATTCCCGCTTAGTGGCACCCCTGACCAATCTTCTCAAATCCACTCACGCTCGGCCCTCCGGTGCCCCTTAGCGGAAATGCATGAAGAAGCTCCGCCGTGTCCTCACTACGCTCCCCATTCTGGTAAAGTATGAGCCGTCGCAACGACTCTACCTCCGGACGGATGCAAGGCCAGATCGGCATTGGCGGCGCTCTTCATAATGGCCCAGAGCGCAACGCTCCGGTCATCCAGTACTTCTCCCAGAAGCTTACAGACACGCAAACACGATGGGCGACCTACGTTCGTGAAGCCTACGGCGTCATCTACGGTATTCAACAGTGCCGCTACTACATCGATGCCAGCGATCATGAACTCACCATCGTCACAGATCACCGTCCCTTTTTGTGGCTATGGCACGCTCGCAGCCCCATGGTCGTCAACTGGGTTTTGGAGCACCTTCAGACGATTCGATTCAAAATCGAATACCTACCAGGTAAGCAAAACCAACTCCCCGACGGTCTCTCACGTGTCCCTTGCATCGCCCCCGGCCAGCCCACCCTGATTGGCGAAGCCGAGGCAACTCTCCAGCTCGTATCCACCATTCCGGCACCCCGAGCAGGATCTACCCTTTGGTTAGCAGTTGAAGGCACGCACGCGGCCCTGGATACCCGTCTCAAGTCCCTATCTTGCCGGATCCTCCGCGACGGCCCCACTCTACGTAGCATTCAAGCCCCATGGGACTTGGCCATGGTCATTCCCTCTGCTGAACGCTTCCCGATGGTTGCCCGCGATATGTTTGCTCCGCAAGCCCTTCGCACTGCTCATGCCTCAAGACTTGGTTCATTGCGTCCCCGATGAAACTCTTCAGCAGACGATCATCGAGCAATGCCGCAAGATCTTGTTCCTTGACGACAATCTCGTCTGGCTCGTACATGGACTTGGAATGGAACAACACTACATCTATCCTCTGGTTGCTACATCGCATGCGCAGCACACGCCAGCAAATCATCAACGCACAACGACAGGACAGCTTCACGGCCCCTCTCTGGACCGAAGACGTCATCTCAGTCTCCGCCGGCTCAGCCGAACTAACCCTCCGACAAGGTATCGCAGTCACCGTTGACCCCGATCAATCTTCAATCAAGGTTTATGACCCAGAAGAGCTACGCCGTCCCCTCATCAACTACGCCCACCGCATGCAGAACCACGCCAAAGCGCCGACACTCGTCCCCTTCATCAAGGAGCGCTATATTTGGTTCCGCACAGACGGTACGGATATCATGCATCATGACGTCCTCGCCGCCCTCCGTGACTGCCAGTTTTGCCAACTAGTCCACGCCCGCCTGACCCTTAACCACGGCCGACATTCATCGCTCACATGGACGCATCATGGACAGGGCATCGGCCTCGACCACGTTCACATCGGCATCCCCGGCGTCACCTTTCAGTACATACTGACCATCGTCGATCTCTTCTCGGGATTTCTCCAATTTATCCCATGCGTCTCCACATCCACGGAAGAAACAGTGGAACTCATCCTCAATCGATGGGCCTACATCTTTGGTTTTCCGGAGTCCATCTTCTCCGATTATTATAGTTCTTTCGTTGGCACGTTGGCCAAACGATTTTGCAGCGTAGCCGGCCTCGAATGGCTCACCACCGCGCCCTACTCGCATCATCAACTCGGCTACGTTGAATGTCGCCACAAAGCTATCCGCACGGCTATCCAGTCTCTCCCTAAGGCAGAAAAGACCAACTGGCCCAGCATCATCCCTTCTCTCTCCTTCGCTCAGAACACATACGTTTCTACAGCAACCGGCACTACTGCCTTTGAAGGAATGCTCGCCCGCAAGCCCCGCTGCACGTTGGACTTCTTCGACTCGCCGGAGATTGTTAATGCCCGCGCTACCGCTTCCAGCGCCGCCCTCGACGCATCACCGACACTGTCAATACAGTCGGCTGAACAGATCGCACTGTTAAACAGCGCCCGCACCGCTGTCACAACTTACGTCAGCGCGTACACCACCGTTACCCGCGCCCGGTTCGTCGCTCAGAAGAACAAAGGCCGCCGCAAGGCTGTCAAGGAATGGAAAGTAAACGACACAGTCTCCGTCTACCGCCCCAAGCCTTCCAAGCAAGGAATTCCAGCCTCCTCCGTTTTTCAGTTCGACGGCCCCTACACCATCGTTGAGCAGGTCAGCTCAAACTGTTTCAAGCTGCGTCATCTCAAGACCAACAAGGTATTGAAATGCATCGACCGCTCACACCTCGCTCCGTATACTGCACCCACTGACGGCCTCGCCCCGCTCAACACAGTCGCAGTAGACGATCACGACGACGACTCAGTCAACTACACCATCGGCGAAGTCGTTGCATTCATCGACCGCGATCAGGTTAAACTTGGCATCGTTATAGACGAGGACCCAGAGAACGAGGAAAACGACCTCGTAGTTCACCAGCTCGGTACGACCTCAGGCAAAAACCCTCTCTTCCGTCCCATCTACGAAGATACAAAGGACCAAACCACTATCCAACGCTGGGGTAATCCCTTGGCTCACTGGAAGCCCCTTCTCTTCGACACAACAAGCGATCAAGTCGTTCATCGACACATCGAGTGGCGCTCTCACAAGACCAACAAAGACAAAGGCCGACTTCCCGCCAGCGTTCTTAAGCGTCTTAAAGGCCCTCTCATCACCGGCGAATCCTTCCCACTTCATATCTTCCAGAAAGGTAAAGAAGCTACATCGAAGGAATAGCCACCTCAACACTCTCAAGTGGGTTTTACCCATCGTACCGGCTTCACCCGCCACAGCCCAGCGCTTTTCCCACTTGACCCGCCATCGTCCCTAGACAAGCTACGCCACGACCAGAGTATCCCTGTAAGTCCTTGCCTTTTATGCCTGCAGGTCAACAATCATCCTCATCGAATCTGAACACCTCAGTGATTATATTGGCATGGCATAATTGTTGCATTAAATTTGGTTCATCTCGGCTGTGCGATACATTGCCACCTAGCTTCCTACGGCTCGACGTCAGCTCCCTGGTATCAACGCATCGCTACTGCGCCTTAATTGTCTCAGTTCCGCTTCCTCATCCCGATATCCGGCCCCGGCTGATCTCCGTCTACACTGCGCTACACATCGACGCACTTCTTTTTCATCCTCCTCCTGG
>WBZZ01003149.1:62500-75000 GCA_019918135.1 Paulinella micropora | reverse complement strand
CTATTAATGCACTCCCCACATAATATCAAGTTAACTTATAATATAGCTATTACCTTGAACATTCACAAAGAAGTAATTTTAGGAAAGTTGAAAATGAAGGATTTTTTCACATTCGTCGCATCGACGCTGTCAGTTTTGCTTGTGTACCCTCTCACCCCCTTATTATGTAATACCATTTATCCTAATCAAGATATAAGCACAAGATGTCGAGTGGCACAGACACGTACCTGGTACCAACAGTGGTACCGACTGCATCCAGTTCAAGATATGCAGCAAATACCCGACGGTACTGATACTATAACATTTTCAATATTAATAAACTCGACTGTGTTGTATACAGTATTATAATATTACTGGGTATATAAGTCCCCTAGTTCATTAGTTCAAATATTTACTCAGACAAAAGATAAAGGTAATGATATAATAGAAATAGGCAATACCTCAAAAGGTTATCAGACGGAGCACTTTAAGGACCGGCGAAAACCACTACCGTTGACATTTTACTATTTTTGACCGATCCGTTAGATTCTCCTCTGCACGACGTTTCGACTTCACTAACTAGCTTTCGATTTCGTCTAGGAATCATGACTTCAAACTATTTATTCAAAGTTTTTACAGCAAATGCTATTTTTTCCCTCTCGGCTGCCGCTTTTTCCCATGATATACAGAAAACCGCAAAACCGGTGAATTTTGGGGAACACAGTCAAGAGAACATAAAAATGATATTTGCCGTGCACTGCGTGCACAGCCACTAGGCTCAGAAAGACTTTCCCAAATGAAATTTCAGGACTTCCACTTGAACACCAATCACTTGAACTTGAAGCCATGCAGAGTACTTTAACTTCAAGTGTTGGCTAACAGCTACTCACAAATCTACGTTCAACCAAGATCGTACTTTGCAAACCAAGTCTGCAAACCCGAGTAGAAATCAACGTAAATAAACGAAGTGACCTCTCAGCTATTTACTGGTACTTCACCTACTCTTAGGAGTTAGGGCTGTTTGCAGCCATAGAGTCTTTTAATAAGAGTTCGTTGTGCATTTATCCCTTGGGGTTGTATCCAAACTCACAAGGTAGCCACCAGTACCAGAAATGTCATCATAGCTATCTTACGATGTAAGCTGCCTTGAGGTGCTCTCCGCCTGTTTATTTGTCTCCCAGGCGTTCCCGATCAACTCACTCACCAGCTCCAAACGTTATTAATACTTTAATACAGAACCCTTTCACAGAGAACTGAATCCAGCCAAAACGTTGTATGTATTCCTAAGTCTCCACTTCGAAACTGTTACAATCGTACGATATTTAATAACCGATAACTGTCCTAACTATATGTATGAAGACTGAGGAATACCTAAAGAAGGACTACGTAGCCCGGGCTCCAGACCAAGGCCCCGATAACCGACAGACCGGAACTGTAAGTATTGCCATTACTATGCCACCGATATATCGCTGCGGGTGGGCCGGCATGATCCCTAAGAATCTCCTCCCCGAGCGCGCTCACCACTATGCGTGCGAGATACTCGGAGTCGAACTTAAACCGCAGCCGACAGGTGGCAACCTCGGGATATTAATAAAATGCAAATTAGTACTAACCTCAGAGTGACGGTCGTCGCCGTACTCGTATTGATAGTATGTATTAAAGCTGGCAGTAACCGTTATTCCCATAGAACTATAATATTATTTCAGTAACTTTAGTCAAGTAGTAATACTAATAATTTTATCCTAAGTTAGACCGGCGGATACAATCAATAGCTCTCAAGTTTTGTCACTATTACTTAACTTATTTCAGTCCTGAACTTTAGTATTTCCATACTATTACCTTTATTAAGTAATTCATCTTTTTAAATTCTGGTGAAGGCACAGTAGACAAGCTGAGTCTGAATGCAGAGACAAGATGATCTTAGTATTATTAATGATAATCAGTCGTTGACCTGAAAGGAAGGAAAAGTGACACGTCACTACTCCGACCAAAACTGGAATTACAGTAGGTGTTGGTTCAGACATTCCGCCAAGAATCCTCAGTCGTCAGTACTACCCTCTGTATGAACCGCAAAGCATTAATTGTTTAAAGGTTATGAAACCTTGATTAGCTCGGGGTTCAGTCCGCACAACGAGACAGAGACAGTGACAGTGACTTTCTCAGTAGATCTATACCTGACAATTTCACAAAACTGAGAATGGAACAGTCTTGCCCGGAGGAAAAGCCTCACCTAGCGAAAAGGTGAGTACAGAGATATCAGAGCAGAGTGGCAGAGAGTCTGCTCGGTTTAAAAGTTTGTTGCTCTGATTGAAAGTTGTCTACCATGACCTCAATCGAGATAGCGCTGCTAGACTGTCACAGCGAAAGTGAATTCGAAAAGTGCAAAGAAGCCCACATTTTATCCCATCTCATACCAGTAGGAGTTAGCGTGAAGGTCGATGGGGTCATAGGTACAGGAAGGTAGACGCATACGTACATTCAGCTAGATTATGTCATCAGTCGAATAATTCTTCTTTCTCTTCTCTTACGTCTAATGGATAGACAGATGATAACAGAATAGTTCAGTTTAATGAGAGATTGAGAACGGATAGAGCAGTGGGATAGAGTACCGTCTCACTTCGTGTGTGATTAGTGTAGGCTCTCTCCCTCGAAAAGAGCTAAGGAGCAATTGAAAAGAGCCATTGAGTAGGCAATTCATTAGAGTGCCCGTTAGGATGACCCCAGAGACTAAGGCATAGATAATGTTTAAGTGCATGTGCATGGTTGCTATGTGGCAACCGTATTTCAAATACTTCAGAAAAAGAAAAAATAATAAAATCGTGAAATTTATTAATGATACAGCTATTTCTTTCATTTTCAAGTATTAAAATAAAATAAAATTTATTACAAAAGTTTTTAGTGCCCAATGTCCATTGTCTGCCGCCCCCCCCTTTGAAGATGATTTTCAGCTGAGTTGCCACCTGGCAACCACAAGGTCATTAAGAGTCAGATTGATTAATACCACAGCGCTTTACATTTTTTGAGGGATTCCGTGCTGTTTGTGCCACGAGTGACATGTTCGCCCCCCCCCCCCCCCCCCCCCCCCCACACACACACACACACAGCGGCACATCTGGCCCACAGGTAGCACAATAAAACATAGTGTAAGATACCTTCTTCTCTGAAAAGGCATGCAGACAAACGACACATTTACGTCTTTTTGACCTCTCCAAACCTTCGTTATAGTTGTGCCCTAGCTCCCTTTTCTTTCTCATTTTGTCGGCATGGGTACCTGTGGGTATTTGAGGAGTTGCATGCATGGGGCAAAGCTATCCTGCATGTTAGGCTGGCTGGGGGCAGGCTGTGCGAGGACAGGGATAGAATTACCCTCATTACCATGCAAAATGAGGGAGTCTGCAAGCAAAAGTTTGAAATACCCAGGCCTGGTAGTTCCTTTTGAGGCTACATACTTGGACAAAACAGACTGACTAAAAAAAATAAAATGTTTGTAGGCATTCGTGATAATGAAATCAAGCAACATCATGAAATCGGCCCTCTTCCAATCCTGCATTCCAAGGGTGAGATTGAGGGAAGAGGACCCGTGGCGCACGGCATTGAATACATCAACTGCATTAAAAGCTGAATAATAAAGGGCCACAGCCTGACAGCGCGGAACCCGAGGATCATTGACACTAAAACGGGCCTCTCTGGGTTTGCCAGGCAAAGTTGTGGAGCAAGTTGCGATAATTTGCTGCTGGTTGTGATCGTTTTGATTGATTGCAAGCAGCTCCACCACCTCATGCATGCATGTGGCTGAAGCTAAATCGCCTTTCTTAGGACCCCTCTGACTCCACAAAAGCATTTTGGGAAACCCTGAATGCGCAGTCTTCACCTGGTCTACAAAATCTAACCCCCTCTTCTTCACTTCAGTAGCTGTCTTAACAGAAGCAAACCACGAATCACCAACAACAATTCGACCACTCCCCCACCATGGCTTTGTTAGGCGCAAAGCAGTAGTGACCCCAAACTCATCTACTAATTCTTTTAGCCTATCCCTATCCCTACCCTCCACACATTCCATGCCTATGCATATGCATGTTTCAACATCACACACGGTATGATATTCTCTGCCAATAGGAATAGGCTTGCGGGGGACAACCATTTGGCCTGGCATACCCACCCCCGTAAATTGACCCATACTCTCATCTACCACGAGAATGTTGCCCGGGACTATGGCTTTACGTGCTGTGGCATCCACGGCCTGCATGAAAGAACGAACTGGCAAAAAAGGGTCCTCTTCATTTGCAGGGGGGCCTAGCCTCAAATTTTTCAAGATAGCATCGAACCGATTGCATCCCATTATGTTACCAAATCCATCCCCCGGAAGCCCGTCTGCACCGTGTCCTGATGTGGGGGCCCAGTGTGCACGCCTGCGACCTCGGTCCGCCAGAGAGATTTTGATAAGGAGCCCAATGAAGACTAAAAACTCCTGAAAGGTGAGGGCCTGCCGCAGACGGGGTTCTCGCTCCTTCTCCAGCTTCTCGTTAGTCAGGCGAACGATGGTATGAACTGCTTCATGCGGCAAGAAGTGAAGAAAGTGCCTATGAACGAAAGAGAAAAAAAAAATTGACAGGGGGTGCAAAAAAAACCTGAAATTGTATTGTAATGGGACATACGAAAAAGAGAGAAAACAAGTAAGCAAAAGCAGACAAGAAGTGTGACTTTGTAACTATAATTCCCTGAAACGACAACAAATTCAAAAAAAAAAAGAAAGAAAAGAAAACCATTCAAAAAGTCATGGTGAATGTGCGGTTGACTAATTTTTTTTTTGAAGTGAGAGCGCAGAGGGGAGAAGGGTGAAAGAGCTTACATGCAGGGTCCCGCATCGTGTGCCAAGGTGGTCTTGGCCTTATGTACAGGGCGACCAGCTCCCCAATCCACCACATGTGGACCCACGTTCCACTTCATATCATTGGCCAATAGTTTGGCCGTCTCCCCATCTACTTCTTCTTGTGAATATGGACACGGATTGTACGAGGGAAGGTTTTCTTCTTCACCTCCCTCTTCCTCAGCACTGTCTTCGTCTTCCTGGGGAACAGCATCTTTCACTTCGGGTTGAGGGTTTGGGGGTTCCTCCACCTCCTCATCTGAAACCTCACCTTTGACCTCTTCTCCCGCAGCATTGACGAAATGCAGGTCTGACCTGGCATGGTCGGGCTGGGGTCGCAAAAGCTTGGAAAAGAAGAAATAGTCCTGCTTGTCAAAGTGGAGGGTAACAAATGCTTTTTTGTGCTTGGTTTCTTTTTCCTTCAAAACACCCAAAGCACTAATGTCCTTGTAGAGAGGATCGCCAAATTTTTGGCGTGCCCAATCCTTTCCCAGCTTCTCTACAGCCACGGATAGGGGCTCACCCACCTCCATGTTTCTGCTAAAAAATCATTTTGTGGCACGTTCACGTGGAAAAAGTGCAGTATGACGGCACCAGTCTTCCAAAGATTTTTCCTGAAAATTTCACACTCGCTTCCCGTACACTTTTGCTTCAAGGTTTTTTGAATTTATTAAATAAAAACAGCTCCGGTTCAAGTGATAGAATTTTTTGAAAATGGCTACTGAAACGCGGTTGCCATATGACAATTTTTGTTGCCATGGCATCCCCATGCACTTAAACAATAAGAGCAGAGGGGCGAAAGAAGTTGTTATGGTTGAAGGATTGAATGAGAAATGACATGTTTGTGTGGCGAAATTTAAAAGTATTTTACGGACATTTTGGTTGAATTTTGCAAAAATTTCAACAGACCCTGTTGTGTCGACGAGTGTCGAGTAGTGTGTGCGTGCGGTGTTACACCCTTGTGAACTGTCTGAGGTGTTGTGTGTTCATGACATTGTGTTCATTATGTGTTTGGTATTGACAAATAACACACCAAAAGAGAGACACACCCAGACACAAGACACTTGTTCTACGCCTTCCACACTTCGTGTTTGTTTGGTCGTTGAGAGGGGGGGGGGGGGAGAGAGAGATTATGACAAGCTTGCTCGTTTTTTTTAATCAGATTGATGTCCTTCCCGGACCTGTCAAGCTAGCTCCCAGTCCCAGTCTCAGCTTCCAGCTTCCAGCTTCCAGCTCCCAGTTTCAGCTTCCGGTTTCCAGATTCCAGCTTCCAGCTTCCGGTTTTCAGCTTCCAGCGCTCGTCCTGCCAGTGGGCACGACGGTAAACTGCATCCGGTTTGAAGTAACTTTGCTCTTCCCGATTTCAGTCTCTGTATACTGTGTCACGCTTCCCTTTTTCTTTTTTTAGAGTAGCCACTACCGGGACAAAAAAAATCTCAGACGGTGTTAACGATCCCTGACCGCAGATTTTGGTTAAGTTCCTGGATTTTTTTCTTGAAACCGAGGTCAAAAATCTTGGGATATGATTCAAAATCCCGGACCCAAGATACA
The DNA here is from genome assembly GCA_019918135.1 of Paulinella micropora. Lineage (NCBI taxonomy): Eukaryota > Cercozoa > Imbricatea > Euglyphida > Paulinellidae > Paulinella > Paulinella micropora. The sequence continues at coordinate 68,603 of WBZZ01003149.1, read as the reverse complement.
AATCTTGGACTCATGATATTTAATCTCTGACACAAAAATGACTGACCCAAGATAAAATCTTGGACACAGGCAAAAATCTTAGACATAGAAAAAATCTTGACTTCAAGATTAAAGTCTTGGATCCATGATTTAATATCGTTTCCTAGATTTGGCTAGGCACGTGTCCAGGATTGTACAATCACTGCTTCAAGATAATTGATCTTGAGTACAAGATTGCTATCTTGGATATATGATACAACCTTGGAACACAGAAGCAATCTTGAACATATGATAAAACCTTAGAACACAGATTTAATCTTGAGTCTTACATTTATTTCATATACACATGTTAAAAATTGTATTAAAGATTTTTTCATGTTTTCAAGATTGAAATCTTGGATTCAAGATTTCAATCATTTCCCAAGAGCAGTAATCTTGATTCCAAGATTTGGAAACATGTATTTATGATGCTAATCATGAAATAGATAGAGACTGAAATCATTGGCCAGTCCTGGCAGAGACTACCATACATAATTTTTTATTGTATATAGTACTGTTGCAGAATCAAACTTTCCAAGGAATTATTAATTATAATAGTTTGTTTTTTTTCACTAGTCAAAGATCCTGCATGTACATGCTACAGATCTAGAAAATGTTTTATTATTAAAAAACTGTTTTACAACTGAGTGTAATGAAATTGAAAGAAGAGAAAAAAAAAGAGAGAGAGATCGAAAGAAAAAATGAAAGAGACGAAAGAGAAGAAAGAGAAGAAAAAGAAGAAATACAAAAGGAAAGAAAATAAAAAAGAATGATACTAGGGCACCAATTCTTCCTGGCTGCCTTTTGTGTAACAGATTTTTGGCCGGACAGCTGCGTGCTTCCTGTTTGTGTATCTTCACCATGTTTGTGTGTCACAGGTACGTCGACATCTCATCTGACTCAAGAACAGGTCAGAACTCAGGTCTTTTCGGCTTTTCTTTGTTGAATCCTTTTTTTTTTTTTTTTTTTTTTTTTTTCAGCCAGGAGCTTGGATAGCTTTCCCGCGTCGCGTCGGACTGACAACAGGTCTTCTCTTCTTTCGCAGTTCTTCTCTTCCTTTCTTTCTTTTGCCCTCATACTTTGTAATCTTTCCCTTCTTTTCTCTCTTTTCTTTCTTTCTTCCTCTCTTTTCTCTCTTTTCTCTCTTTTCTCTCTTTTCTTTCTTTTTTATTTTCTTTCTTTTGTTCTATTTCTTCTCTTTCTTCTCTTTCTTTCTTTCTTTCGATCTCTCTCTCTCTCTCTCTCTCTCTCTCTTCTTTCCTTTTTTCTCTTTTCTTTCAGCCTTTTTTTGTTTTCTCTTTTCTTTCAGCCTTTTTTTGTTTTCTCTTTTCTTTTTCTCTTTCTCTTGCCCTTACACTTGGTAATCCTTCTATCTTTTCTTTCTTCTTTTCTTTTCTTTGTTCTTTTCTTTTCTTTCTTTTCTTTCCTTTCTTTTTTCTCTTTTTTTTCTATCCTTCTCGTATACTCTCTCTCTCTCTCACACACACACAAAGTCTCTCTCTGTCTCGTCTTCTTGCTTGCTTCTTTGAATTTCAGAACTCTTTTCGTTCCATTCGTTTTCTCTTTTTTGTTCTCTTTTTTCTTTTCTTTTCTTTTCTTTTCTTTTCTTTCTTTCTTTCTTTCTTTCTTTCTTTCTTTCTTTCCTTTGCCCTCATACTTTGTAATCCTTTCTTTCTTTCTTTTCTCTTTTCTTTCTTTCTTCCTCTCTTTTCTCTTTTCTCTCTTTTCTTTTTTATTTTCTTTCTTTTGTTCTATTTCTTCTCTTTCTTCTCTTTCGTTTCTTTCTTTCTTTCTTTCGATCTCTCACTCTCTCTCTCTCTTTCTTTTCTTTCCTTTCTTTTTTCTCTTTTCTTTCCACCTTTTTTTCTTTTCTCTTTTTCTCTTTCTCTTGCCCACACTTGGTAATCCTTCTCTCTTTTCTGTATTTTCTCTCCTTTCTTTTCTTTCCTTTCTTTTTTCTCTTTTCTTTCCTCCTTTTTTCTTTCCTCTCTTTTTCTTGCACTTACACTTGGTAATCCTTCCTTTCTCTCTTTTCTTTTCTTTGTTCTTTTCTTTCTTTTTTACTTTCTTTTATTTTTCTCTGCCTCTGCCTGTCTTTTCTTTTTCGTTTTCTTTTCTCTCCCGAGTCTCCCTCTCTTGAGTTCTTTCCTTTTTCTATTGCCCTTACACTTGATGATCCTTCCTTTCTTTTCTTTGTCAGTTCTTTTCTTTCTTTCTTTCTTTCTCTCTCTCTCTCTCTCTCTCTCTCTCTCTCTCTCTCTCTCTCTCTCTCTCTCTCTCTTGGATTTCTTCAAGTTCTTTCCTTTCTAAGTTTTTTTCCGCCTTTTTTTCTTTTCTGTTGCCCTTACACTTGGTTATCCTTCCTTTCTCTTTTCTTTTTTCTTTTTTAATTTCTTTTCTTTCTCTCTGCCTCTCTGCCTGTCTTTTTCGTTTCTTTCTTTTTTCTCCTCTTGAAAACCAAGTTTGACATTAAATTAAATAAACCGGATATTTACTTTAATAAGTAGTGGCCGGGACTTCATGGGGGCCGGGATAATAAGGGTAGGTATGAGAAAAAGATTAAAACCCTGGATTTATAATCACAAAATGATTAAAATCTTGTATCCAAGATAAAATTTAAAACTAGTGATTTTAAATCTCGAGTCCATGATTACAAATCCTAATACCTCGATTTAAAATCTTGATTTAAGAAAATAATCTTGGAAACGTGAATTAAATCTTGGAAACAAAGCGTAAAATCTTGGGAACCTTTGGTTTCTTAAGTCTCTTAAGCCTCTTAAGCCACTATCCAGTGATTAAAAATCATGATTACAAGATTTTTTATCCTGAATCAGTGAAACAATTTATTAAAGCAATGATTTTAAATCTTAGTATCAAGATAAATTATCTTGGCTTCAAGATTTTTAAATCTTGATATCAAGATAAAAATCTCCGGAACGTGATTTTTAATCTTGGAATGCTAATCTCGGATCCAAGATTTAAAATCACAGGTCAGAGATTTTTATCTTGGGTCCAAGATCGCAATCACATTCCAAGATCAAAAATCACGAGTCCGACTAAATTTCCCGGAAATAAGTTTGATGGTTAACTTCCGGGATTTTTAGTGTGTTTTCCAAGATTTGAAGGTGGTCTGAGATTTTTTTTGTCCCGGTAGTGAGTTAGAACGTTAGAATCATAAACCTTCATTCAGTATAAGGACTCAACGTGTGGGTGCCCTACCTGGCCACACTAGTATAGTTCTTTTTCTTCCCTCTTATACATATTTTCTCTCTTTGGATGGATAGAGAGTAGACAAGCTAGCTAGACGAGTAGGTCTATAGTAACTAATCTAAGCATTAGATAGTGCGTGCGAGTGTTTCATGCATTTTGTTTTAGAGTGTATGTACGAACATAGGCTCGAAGGCTCTTAAGTCTGCATATCTTCAATAACATGTTGTTCATTTATCTTGCTTTCTATATTGCTTAGTCTTGGTGCTATTTTGTTTAAGAGTTCTCACTTATTTTGCTTTGTAGTGCGTTTGTGTGTTGAAATACTGTTTCAATATGTATTTTTGGTGTCGATATATTATGCCTCGTACGTTTGCATTATATCTTCATGTGATGCTAATGGATGAACATCTGATTCATAATATGATTACACTATACGTGTATGAACCTTTATGTTTGTGTTTTATCCTGTCAGAGTTACACGACATGATGAGTGCTTATTTACTTGGTGTTATATACTTGACATGATGAGTGCTTATTTACTTGGTGTTATATTGCGATTATCGTGTTGTGTTGTGTTGATCGAAGCAGTATAGATCAACAGAGTGAGAGTCAGAGAGAGAGAGAGAGAGAGAGAGAGAGAGAGAGAAAGCAGGCAGAGCAGCAGGCAGAGTGAATGCTATAATAGAGGAGCTAGAGAGAGTGAGTAAGTGAGGCTCAAGAGTGATTAGCATGAGAGATAGTAAGCATGCGGGTGATTAATGCGTGCATGCGCCATGAATGACGAGCACCTAGCGTGATTGTGTGCATAGGACACGAGTATAGCTTTTAAAACTTAGCTTATAGAGAGAAAAGACACTTTGAAATTGTGAGTAGTCGTGATTAGAGCTGACGAAGGAGAGAGAAGAGCGACTGCGATTGAATTCATTGTTGTCGTGCTGCTGAATTGTATTAGTGTGTTGTGTGATATTGTGCTGTACGAATGTGTGCGATGTATGATCCGTGTCTCTACTATCATTTTGATTGTGTTGCATGTATGACACTTACGAATGCATTGTACGTGCGTTGCGTTTTTGTTTTCTTTGTGTTTACATGTTGTCCTTGTTTTTGTGTTGTTTTATCGCCGAATGCATGGTGTGTGGTGTCATGGTTACATAATTGTGCCAAGCATGCATGTCGTCCATCGTTATGATTGTTTGGTCATAAATGGTCAGAGTTGTCTTATTGTATTTACCTATGTTCTGACGAGATGTCGTGTAAATTGTGTGTGTGACTGCATGAATGGGTTTGGATAGAGTTTCATTTTCTCTTTTCATCCTGTATGCTATATGACTTGTACGACTTGTCTTAGTTTGAACTACGTGTTGACCAAACGCATGACATGTAATGTGATATGTGCTGTGAGGCGGCGCCGCGAGAGTGAGGACAGAGATGAGTTAGAGGAGTGACAGTACAGAGATAGTAGGCTAAGTTAGCACAGAGCGAGTGAGTGATTGGTCGCTAGAAGAGTGCTTGAGAGACTTTGGCATCAATGCGGCTAAGAGTGTGTGAGGTACTAGCTAAGCTGAAAGAATTAGTGTCTCATGAGCGAGAATGATGAGCGCTTTGATATTGTGTTTGTGCCATGTGTGTGCACGCTTGCTTATTGAGTGGGGGACATGTAATGGGCGTGTGACAGGAAAGGCATGCATGACCCATGTCGTTCTCTGCTTGTATGTTTTGCTGTGGATGTTTGAATCAGTTGTGCGTGGGTTGCATGGATTTGATTCGGATGTTCACATTTGCGATTACACGTGTGTTGCGTTTGCGTATAACATGTGTGAAGGTAAAGCGATATATACTGTGTGCGTGTATCGTGAGCGACATAGAGGTGATGTTGTCGAGGGAGAGAGTGAGAATGTTGTGTTCCACGTGTATTACGTTTGCGTATAACATGTGTGAAGGTAAAGCGATATATACTGTGTGCGTGTATCGTGAGCGACATTTAATTCTGTGATAATTCATTCATTTTGTTTGTCAGTCGACTCAGTGTTATGATTTCTCGGTACGAAGGTGGCGGAAAGAGTAATCGTTGTCATGTTGCGCACAGAGAGTTGCGTAGAGTTTATAACAGTTCCGCGCGAGAGATATTTCTCGGTAACATTGCATTTTTCGGGATATAGGGTAGTGTGTGCATCTGTGACAATGTGAGTATCTTCTATGGATTACCGTAGAATGATGGATTTGCTAGGTGTGAAACTAGTGATTTTAGAATTTTAAAGACATTGTTAGAAAAATACCGCGTTCACGTAGCGATGTGCAGCGCCTTCCGGAAATTCTCGCAGTTGTGTTGTGTTGACGTGTCAGGTAAAGCTAGTGAGAGTGTGTGGGGGCGTAGTGTTCTCATGCCATTTCTGTTCTTTTATAGGCAGACGCGAGGTTTTTTTTTAAGCGTCACTAATAGACTGATTGATTGCCTGCAGCTTATCATGATTTGATCATGCATCATCAGTTATCGATATGAATATTAAAACGACTCAGTGATATAACTTGGCATTCGATCGCAACATACGAGTGCAAAGGGTACATCGACATCGATACTACACCGTAGACAGGGATCGCTAGTGTAATGAGCGATGGTGTTCCTGGGTATGACCCTTTGCAAGTACACCTAGGATGATGTTCTGAAAAATGAAATGTTCTCTGGCAACATTAAATCATTTTTTCACGATATATTATATACTGTCATACCTGAGCACAGTCAATCTCTACTTGTGTCGGTATATCGCAGGGTTGGGTACTTACACCCCGACTTTGAATATATCTATTAGGACTGGCCCCCTAGTAATATATTATAGGATATCCGCTTTGGACAAGGGTATGTTATTACAAGACAATG
>WBZZ01003149.1:37500-40000 GCA_019918135.1 Paulinella micropora | reverse complement strand
CGCTTCGCGCACCAAACCCCGCTAGCCCCACTTCTTATCACTTTTTGGAGGGCCCCCCGGACCCCCCCCCCCCCTCTCGCCCTCTTTCCCTTCAACAGGGTACGTTGAATTGCCGGAGGTGTCGCAAAGGGCGCCTGGTGGCAAAAAACCTCAATTTTTAGGTGTGGGTGCCACCCGCGACCAGAACGGGTACGTACAATTGCAGGGCTCCCCCGGACCCCCCCTTTCCCTTCGACAGGGTACGTTGAATTGCCGGAGGTGCCGCAAAGGGCGCCTGGCAAAAAACCTCAATTTTTAGGTGTGGGTGCCACCCGCGACCAGAACGGGTACGTACAAGCGCAGGGCTCCCCCGGACCCCCCCTTTCCCTTCGACAGGCTACGTTGAATTGCCGGAGGTGCCGCAAAGGGCGCCTGGTGGCAAAAACCTCAATTTTCAGGTGTAGGTGCCACCCGCGACCAAAACGGGTACGTACAATCACAGGGCTGGGGTTCCCGGGGTAGGGCCCCCCGGACCCTCCCTGCCCCGTCGACAGGGTACGTTCAATTGCCACCCGCGACCAAAACGGGTACGTACAATCACAGGGCTAGGGTTCCCGGGGGAGGTCCCCCGGACCCTCCCTGCCCCGTCGACAGGGTACGTTCAATTGCCGGAGGCACCGGCAAGTACTGCCAAAAAACAAGGAAATTTGGCTTCAGGACACTCCCCTTACGCAAATATTTGCGTGAATTCGAGTCTGGGGCTATACCAGCATCAAGATCGAGTCTGGGGCTAACCACCCTGCCAATATGAGCTCCCAACTCCTCCTGGTTCCCGCAAACCATGATTTATAGGGATGGGGGGTGCAAAACAAGACCGAAAAAACAAGGAATTATGGCATTCAGGACACTCCCCTAATGCAAATATTTGCGTGAATTCCAAAAAAACTATACCAACAGCAAGATCAAATCTGGGGCTAGCTACCCTGCCAATATGAGCTCCCAACTCCTCCTGGTTCACACAAACCATGATTTATAGGGACAGGAGTGCGAAAAAAAACAAGGAAATTTGGCATTTCAGGACACTCCCCTAACGCAAATATTTGCGTGAATTCCAAAAAAATCATATAAGCATCAAGATCGAGCCTGGGGCTAACCACCCTGCAAAATGAGCCCCCAACTCCTTCTCGTTCCGACAAACCATGATTTATTCCGACAGGGGTGCCGAAATGCGGGTGGGGGTGGGGGTGGGGTACACAATTTTCATTTTCCCTCTCCCCCCAAATCCCCCACCCCCTTCTCCAACACCTTTCAGGGATAATAATAATAATAATAATAATAATAATAATAATAATAATAATAATAATAGTGCTTCTCTGTCAATGGCTGATGCAAATCTGCACATGCGCCTCCATCGTCTCACCCGTAAGGGGAGTACGAAGAATTGACGATAGGCTCTAATGACACCCCCGCAAGGGCAGTTCCAACACTTCCAGACGGACCGGTATGTTCAGTGAAAATACTGGTGGCACCGACGGGAATCGAACTGGCGACAGGGCCCAGATGGTAGAACTTGACCACTGGGCTATCACGGTGTCCAAATAATAATAATAATAATAATAATAATAATAATAATAATAATAATAATAATAATAATAATAATAATAATAATAATAATACTATATCTGAGGCGTACTGATGCAGCTAATGGCATATCCTCAACGGACATAAGCCTCCAATACCCTTGTTCAAGGTCCTCCACCCCCCCGTGTCAGTCTCTCGCCTGATGATCGGGGCCACCGATGGAGCTCCTGAGGGCAAGACTGCACTAAGCCGAGGTTATTCCGCAGTCCCAGCAACCTCTTGCAAGACGTCACCGAATGTGCAAGTACATACACCAAGCGCGGTTGCTAGAGCTGCCTCGAAACCCCACCCATAACAATCTGGTGTCTGCTGGGTCCTGGGCTATCAACCAGCATATGCGGAGTTTAAGATCTTTTACGCGCGCAACGACCCTCCTCCCCAGCATCTACCACCAAAGGGTTATGAGTTGGCGTCACAGTTTAACGCCTTGAGGCCATTGGGCTGAATAATAATAATAATAATAATAATAATAATAATGATAATAATAATGATAATAATAATAATAATAATAATAATAATAATAATAATAATAATAATAATAATAGTGCTTCTCAGTCAATGGCGAATGCATTTCTGCACATGTGCCTCCATCGTCTCACCCGTGAGGGGAGTACGAATATTTGACGATAGGCTCTACTGACACCCCTGCAAGGCAGCTCCAAGCCTTCCAGACAGACCAATACTTGCAAAGAAAATATCCTTTGAAAATACTGGCACCGACGGGAATCGAACTGGCGACAGGTCCCAGATGGTAGACCTTAACCACTGGGCTCTCGCGGTGCCACAATAATAATAATAATAATAATAACAATAATAATATAGCAGTAGATAGGACATGAAGGCAACAGTGGGGCAGTAGTGTGACTTCAGGCCGGGATTT
>WBZZ01003149.1:10000-12500 GCA_019918135.1 Paulinella micropora | reverse complement strand
AAAGTTTTCTCGCAAGCATTTTTTGACTTCAAGGCTTACCTCAACCATGTACTTTTATGCATAAAAGCGCTGAGTGTGGTCAGGTCCTAACAAAGCTTTGGAATTGCAATTGGTTTGAGTCTGAACTAAACAGTTTGTGTTTCTTGAATCGTGGTGTGTTTGATTTCTTTCAAAAGTGGCGTGAAACATGTTGAAACCATTCATGATGTGCATGAAGATGCTAGTTCAGAAACAGCCAGACCAGATTTCAGGATCACTTTAGTAGAGCATGCAAATGTCTTGAAAGATGAAAAGAAGGAACTTTAAAGAATGCATTGTTTTTTCAATGTGTCCCTTTTAAAAATTTCCCTCAGTACAAAAGCACAAACATTTCAGTAAACAAGCATCACTGCACCTGTAAACATGCTGCTGTACTAGGCAAAACGAAGCCCGTACTGACGTGATCTGGTCTTCTTGGTTCGACAACTTTGCAACGAGTCTGAAGTTTCGCAATGTTGGTGTTCCCAATTTGGGAGTGGGCCCGTACAACCACGGACTTTGGACGGTTGTGGGAGTAATTCAATCGCAGCGGGTGCAGCCTCCTAGCTTAATGTAGAATGACTGCAAAAGAAACGCGTTTCGAAATGATCTTTTTGAGCAGGCTTTGACAGAACTTACACGAAGTAAGATGCACGAGTTGCAAACAAGGAATCCTGACTTTTTGCAATTTTTTCAACACTCTGCTTCCAAGGAATCAAACAGAATTCCGCTCAGGCTGCCTTTCAGTCTTTCCACCGACAACGACCGCGAACAAGGGAACTGTTTTTTTCGGTGTGCGGACGGAAGACCAAAACATCGCATCCAATGATGCTTTGATTCGTTTTTTGCAAAAAATTGCAGCGGATCAAAGACAGGAGGAAGAGCCCCGTTACAAGCTCTACACAGTCAATTCCAACATTTACAAAAGAAATCTGAAAGTGTGTTTGTTCAAGTTGTGACGAAGTTGTGCAAGAACAGCTTTTGCGCATGTGCGGTTTTTGCAGGCAATGTTCGACTTGAGCGGAGGCTTTGCTCACCTGTTGTCCTGGACGTGTGTGTTTCTCGGGCACTGGCATGTGCACAAGTTCTTGTGTATTTTGATTTGGCGTGAGTTCAAGCGCGAAGTGTTCGGCCCGTTTTGGCATCAACTGTTTCCTGACGAAAAGTTCCGCATCAAGCCCTGGCTGAAGACAATCACTACAGTCATGGCTTACCTGCGACTAGCTTACCCTCACGTGAGAAAAGACATCCAAGACAGCTACTACAACACGGCCCTTCCTGAAGAAGCCAGAAAAGCACTCGAAGGTCTTTTGACGTTGTTTGAGTGGTTGATGCCCGTGGTAAGTCTTTGGCTCAGCTATGCTGTTGCTGGCTGCAGTTTTTTTGTTGTTGTTGTTGTTGTTGTGCAGGCCCAGGACCTGGGTTGCGTCATTCGTGAAAACTTGCCCAAACACATTTGGGTGTACTTGCACAGAGCTTTGCATGTGTTGTTGCACTTCAAAGCCAACGAGTACACACACACGTCCTGACGTTGCACCTGCTGCTGTTGAACTACTGGCGAAGTGCGAACCACCCTGCTTGGCGAGCATTTTAGCATGATCCCAGGATGTTCTCTAAGGGAAAATGTGAAGCAAATCTCAGCAGCGTCGCAAAGGATTCTTTGAGCAACCCCATGTGGTTTGATCTTCAACACGTACAGAAAACGCTGTTGTTACTGACCCACAGTCGTGAGAACCTGGGCGAAAGCTCCCGTGATCTGGACTGACAGAAGATTGAGCCTCGGGGTCCAGAGGTCGAGGCGGCGTACAATTTTTTGCTTGAGCTTGTCGCAAGCATTGAAGTGGGAACTGCGAGAATGTACCCTGTTGGCACATCAGAAGACTGGGATTCCAAGGATGACATGAAGAACAGGCTTGTTCCATTCGAGGTTAAGTTGCAAGTCAAGAATGATGTTCTTCCACAGTTTGAACGAAACGTCCAGCGCTGCAAGCGCCTTTCGCTTTTGAACTAGCTTGTCAATGTTCGCGCAGCAGTTGAGGGCGGAGTCGTGGATGATCCGCTCCAAGATTCCCAGGAGGCAGAGTCGCAAGGGAACAGGGAGCTACAACCATCGCAAGGCGAACAGGAATTGTCACAGGCAAGTTTGCAAAGAAGAGATTCAGCAATGTCTGCGGTGGATGCAAGGGCCAGGGACGGCCCTCGAGAAGTGTCACTGGCGAGGAATCCTAGAATGTTACTGCTGTCAAGGTGCAGGCGTCGAGGGGAAGCGGAGCTGGACGCAGGTGAAGATGGAGATGAAACAGAAGAAATGGCTCACAGCGATTCCCAGTGTACCGCAGACAGTGACAATGACAACACATCAGATGACTGGGAGGATTCTGCCGCCGACGCTGAGTCGGAAGCAGTTGCTAGTCAGTAATCCCTTCGTCCGCCCTTACGCAGCTCTGCACGCGCAGTCATTGCAAGAATCTGGATGGCACGC